>JAFIRS010006398.1:0-38056 GCA_018342105.1 Gonioctena quinquepunctata
AAAAGAATAAGGCTATCTTCTCGATAGATGGATTCAACCCCTTACCTGAGAAATGGCGGGACGTCTAGACGATCACAACAAAAAAAAAGACGGTAAAAAAAAAAAAGGTTTAAAAAAAAAAAATGAAAATCACCAAAAATTTAAAAACAAATAAGACCGGGGGGGGTTTCGGTTACGTTTGAAAAAAGGAAACAGATGAACATACATTGGGAAAAAAACCCCTTTTTTTTTCTATGGGTTGAAAAGAATCATAAACAATTTTCTAAAACCGGAACCGTAAGAATACTTTTTTAAATGTATCTTAGATTCTACTCAATATTCATTCACAGATTGTTATGAAATTTTTTTTCCAAAAAAAAAAAATATGAATCATCATTATTCTACCAGAAATAGGATTCCCAAGATATTAAAATAAAAAAAATGCGTTCAAAAAAAATGAACATATTTATCGTTGGTGTGATTGGGCCCCATTTTTTTAAAAAAATTGACCTGTTTACCAAATTGCGATTTAAAGGGAAAAAAATAAACATTTATTTTTTTTTGCTTTCCCCCCTTTTAAGTCATTTTTTTTTTTTCAACCAACGAAATAAAAAGGAGAAGGTTCTCAAGTCGCCCGTTTTTTTTATGAGTATCATGCATAATTTTTAGAAACGCCCATTATAATTTTTTTCACGAGGGGTGTATTCAAAGGGGCCCCTTTCGAAAAAAAAAGATGAAATCCCCCTTGGGGGTAGAAAAATGCAGGATATTGACCCACCCTCGAATTCGGTCCGTTAACCGTTTTTCGGATAACTTCACATTTTTTGATTTGGATTTTTTTTTTCTTAGATTGGGTATCCATTATTGATCATATTTAGATTTCAATGAATTATTCCCCCTCACGGGTAGAAAAAAAGGGAAAAATTGATTTTTCACTTGTGAATAACCAGAACAACAAAAATATTTTATATTACACATAGTAATGAAAAAAACTAACCAGAACAACAAAAATATTTATATTACAACAAATAGTAAAAGTAGATAATCATATTATTCAACTGGTAATAGTTGAAGTAAGATGGGTGAGTAAGTATTTTGGAATTAATCAAAAAACCAGTAGGTAGTAATTAATTTCAGCACAAAAAAATTAAAAATAAAAACTTTTTAACAAAAAATGAAACCAGAAATCAGAAGGACTGAAAAGTTAAAAATAAAATGGACCTCTTTGTCTCAATAACTAAGCTCCTAAACTGATGTAAGTAACTAATTTTGAGTCGGCGCCAAACGAAGAATCAACGAGTATTATTAAATTACTTCAAAAAAATTATCAGAATGTCACCGCGCAACTCGATGCCATCATTTCACGCCTTACCTAATTAATTTGCTTGTTTGTTTGGCGCCGACTCAAAATCAGTTACTTACATCAGTTTAAGAGCTTAGTTATTGAGACTAAGGAGTTTCATTTTGTTTTTTACTTTTCAGTTCCGTATTTCGTCAGTTAAATTTTTTGTTAAAAAGTTTTTATACCCGACTGCACGACACAAAATAGGGTAATGTGTTTATCATGTTGTATGTTTGTTCCTTTGTGGCGTCCTAGAGACCAAACGCGTGGACTGATTTTGATGATTCTCACGTCTCAATCTTGCGAGTGTCACTGGTGGCAGTAATCAAAATTCAATATGGCGACAACCAGACGCCATATTGTAAATAAGACATGACAGTTATATCAAAATTCAATATGGCGACAACCAGACGCCATATTGTGACAAAATTCAATATGGCAACAACCAGACGCCATATTGTGAAAAAAATGTATAACAACGGTTAATTTGCTCGTTAGTTGATTTATTTCTCAACCAATAGAACAGTTTATCCTCAAAATTCAAGGTACAAGGTACATCCACAATAGCAGGATTGTGAGAGATTGATTGGAAAAAAATTTTCCTAATCGGTGGATAGGGCGAAATAGTGCATTGATCGAGTTTCCCCCCAGATCCCCGGATACGACTCCATTGGATTTTTTTATGGGGCTTCGTTAGAGAAAAAGTTAACAAAACTCGCCCAACGAGCAAAGGGGAACTGCGTGAAAGAATAGGACAGGCTTGCAGAGATATCACCCCAAACCAATTATCGAATGTTATGGTAACATCAGGAAACGATACGATAAATGTATCGAATTAATAATAATATAATAATACGATTAAATTCATTTATTCTTAATGATAATAATGATAAAATAATAATAATAATCAGGTACAAGGTTTTGAGATATAACAAATATAAAATCAATGGAATATGTACCTATGTTTGAAATTAGATTATATCTATTCTAAGGATTTATATAGTTGATAATAAATGATACTCGATAAGTAAATTAATACTTGTTTCGAGAATAAACATAGTAGGACATATACATCTATGTATAGAGGTTATGTAGGACTTATTTGTACAAGGTATTTGTAGAACATAGAATAAAGAATAAAGATTATAATTCACAGTATGTATAAGCAAGAATGAGTGTATGTTGATAATGGGTTACGTTTATAAGTATTTTGTTGATTGATAATTATAATAATAATAATAGTTGATAAGAGGTACAGTTAGTCATTATTCACATGGAATATCATGTATTCTCTGGTAAGTTTTTGATCATTTCCCTGAATTTATTGAGGATACGTTTCTTTAATTCTTTTTTGAATGGCAGTGGGCCATTCCATGTTTCGACGGTGTCAGGTAGCGAATTATACAGCTTGGGTGCCATGTATGAATATGATCTTTCTGAAACCGAATTATATACAACTGGGATTGTATGAAGATGCCGTTTTTGTGTGCAGTAGGTGTGTATGGGTATTTTGGCTGAGTGTCTGTTTTGGTGATATTTTAAATTGACTAAATAAAAATATAATTGCCTTATGTCAAATATCTTGGCTTCTGAGTATAACTAATTTGAACCATATCTGTGTGATTTTGACAATAACAGTTTCAGAAAATTTTTTTGAAGAATCTCGAGTGCGTTGATATGAGTCCTTAGAGCTCCACCCCATGCTATTATACCATACTGTGAATGGCTCACCACTAGTGCGTAATAAAGAGTTCTGAGGTACTGCGCTGGTAAAGATTCCTTCAGATATTCAAATACGTGCAAAATACTTCACATTTTTCTCATTTTGTAGTCTATGTGGCAATCCCATCTGAGATGCGTGTCTATCATAACCCCTAGATACCTAATGTTTATCTTGGGCATAATTGTCAGTGAGGTGTTTTTGGTTTTCACTTCAAGCGTGCTAAAAGGCGCAGTATTAATTTTGTTGCATGTAAATGGCACATAATTAGTTTTTTGTGAATTTATCGTTAATTTTTCATAATCCATCCACTTTTTAATTTTATTGAAGTCCTCTTGCGCTTTAATTTTCAACTCATCCCAGTCGTGTGCTTTGTAGAAAATAGCTGTATCATCCGCGAGACCGGTTATTTCTCCGCTACTCCGGAGTGAGAACAGACCATTAATGTAGATGTTGAATGATAGTGGACCTAACACGCTGCCTTGTGGAACACCGTAACTAATTTTTTCCTTTTCGACTGAGTGAGTCACCGACCTTCACTTATTTAGGTACGATAGCAGTCTGTTTTTAAGTGATTTTTTGAATATTTGTGACAGGTGGGTTATCAGTGATATCGATCTATAATTATTCACGTCAGTCGTATCGCCTTTTTTATAAATTGGTATCACCAAGGTATCTTTGAAAACAGAAGGCCACAATCCTTCACTAAAACAGTAATTCCATGGTGTATTATAGTGGATGGATGATGTCGTCCACTATTGTTTTTATTGTATCGGCTCTTGTGTTATCCAATCCAGCCGACTTTTTTGTTTTAAGGTTTTTGGCAGTTGCTCTCAGTTCATTTTCATCGACTGGAGACAAAAACATTGAGTTGAGAGTGAATAGCCGATCAGGTTCGTAATTGGGATCACTTTTTATTTCGTTTTGTTTCTCCCATTTCAACGAATCTGATATTGAACCCGTCAGCTATTACTTTTTTTTCAGTCAGAAGATCACCTGCTAGATTTTTTATTGTTTTGATTTCATGATTCTCGCATTTATTTCTATTCAGTTTGTTGACTATTTCCCATAGTTTTTTTTTGTCTGTATTATTCGCATCAATTTGTGTTTTATGATAGTTATACTTGGTTTTCACTATCAACGTGGTTAATTTGTTCCTGTGAGCTTTATATTGTTCCTTGAGAACATTGTTATCGGGATTTCGTTTGAGATTCTTGGCCATTTCATTTTTAGTATCTATTGATTTGAGAAGAGCATTGGTTTTCCATGGCGTGATTTTTGATTATTTCCGGCGGACTTTTTTCACTACCGTACATTGTTGGATAGTTTCCGCATGTTTGTCAACAAGTTGTTCGGTTGCGGTGTTGGGTTCTGTTGCTGAATATACCTTATTCCAGGATACTGTTTTGGTTAGTGCATTTAGTTTAGTCTCACTTATATGTTTGATTTCTGTTGTGGGTTCAGATGTCCCTCTTGGTCTGTCAATGATTAATTGCAATGCAGTTGTGTAGTGGTCTGTGATATTTGTTTCTATTACTGATGGTACTATCTACGGTGTAATTTTTTGTTTTGATGAAGATGTGATCTAAACAAGATTTGTGGTTTCGTGTGTACCCGAGTTGGTGAATTTATGGTTGAAATGTATCCGAATTCGTTTAGGGTGTTGAGATATTCGTTGGTATTGTCACTTTTTCCTAGAAGATTTATATTAAGATATCCAAGAAATATATGATAGTTTTCGGTATTGTTATTAGTTTCTAGGTAATTTTATAGTTGTGAGTATTACATGTTCTCCATTGCCTAGATTAATTTCTACTTTAGTCGCCCTAGAGTTGTTCCAGAGTGTGTTGGAATGTTTGTAGTATATATATATATATATATATATAAATATATATATATATATATATATATACATATAATATATATATATATACCTATATATACCGCCCATCGTTCTGATTGTATTTGCTATTATTATATATCATTTCATAACCATCCAAGCTGTACAATTCGATTTTCTGATAATCCATGTTTCCGTTAGTACTATGCAATCAACATCCGAGCCCAATTCATGTAGGAGTATTTTGAACTCGTCCAGATTTTTGTGTATACTTCTTATGTTGTTATGTATTACTTTGAAATTATTGTTAGAGCTATTAACTTGGAGAACCTATTTACACTTGATTACTATCGTTTCGGACGTCCATCGTCTCAATGTATTTGAAAGGTTTTCACGACGTTCCGAATGCTTGTATCTGCAATCGTCTTCAGGTGAATAGTAATCAAGTTACCACATCGTCTCCAACCTTCAAACAAACCCTGTTTACACTGTTGAATATTGCCAAGTGAAAATGTTTCCATTGATTTTATCTCAAAGTCTCTTATATACGGGTCCATTACAGCTCATATGACTCAGAAGTTTACATAAAAATAACACTAAATTGTGTGGTACATTATCAATAAAAGATTACTATAGTAGTACTAGCACATTGACAATATAAAATTTGATGGATGGGGTAGGTTCATTTTGGTTATAGATCTGATTCTAACCTTGGGTTCTTGTGAAATCGCATATGTTCTGTGAGAATTCTTCGTGGATTTTATGAATTTTGACGTTTCAGGTATGATGTTTCCGTTTTTATTTGATGGTGATTGCTTCTGGAATAGATCGAATACTATCTCCACAGTTTTTTTCATTCCTCTGGGAAAGTTGTGTGTGTCTCCTGTAGGTTCCTCTGTATTTGGTGTTGACGGAGCACTTTTTGGGGGGTCTGGAATGGTGCTGCCATTTTCTGATTCAGTCAGTTCTCCAGGGTTATGGGCTACGCCGTTCACGAATAGCTTGTTACCCTTGATGAAGCATTCGTTGTGATCTTGTTCAGCAACGAATAAATGTCTCCTGAGGATTTTGTGCTCTTCTCTCTGCTGCATGAACTATGGAAATCTGTTTGCCCTTGAGTTTATAGCAATTTTTCAGGACGTGCTTTTTTGCGAATTGGGAGAAGAATTCAATTTTCACTGGGCAGTTTTTTTCCCAGTGGGTAGACATCATTGGAATCAGCTTCAGATAGGTCAACTTCCAATGAATCTTTCAGTACGTTACAGATGTGTTCCGGTGTCAAGTAATATCTACGTTTGTTTAGCCCGAAAATAATTATGTTATTTTCATTTTGTACACGCTTCAGATATTCATTTTCCTCTCTCAGCAATTCATTTTCCTGTTTCAACTTTCTTATATCGGTTTTTGCCTCTTCAAGACACACAAAGCTTCTATGAAATGTTTTATTTGATTTCTGTTTTTATTCAAGTTCTTCCTGTGGGATAGCTAGTGTAATAGTTGTATTGTCCTCATTTTTCATGTTTGCTGTCCGAAGGCTTGAATTTATAATAAAGTGTTCACAAAAAACCAGTGGTGTGATAGTTCTACGCCGGAACTCCTTATCAGCTTATTGTTTATTTGCGTATGGGATTGTTGGTTAATAGTCTTGTTATATATAATTTAAGAGTTTTAACTCACTTTCTATATCCAGAGATGAGTATCTTCACATTTAACTACACTTATATCACAGTTTGCGGATTTAATTTTATTTCTTACTTGAAGTTTTAAATCACTTTCCACGAGATAGTTGGTGAGCATTACCTTCTGCACCAATGGTTACCTTCTTGAAAAAAAAATGGAGATTGGGTTGAACAGTCCGAAATTTGATGTGTAGGCACTGTCATGTCAATACATTCTTTTGGAGTAGTTCATTTATGTTATTAATATTGGTAATTATATTATTGGATGTAAAGATGTGCATTTCTATTCTTTGAGAACAAACTGCAGTGTTCCAAGAGACATATCCCACACAGAGTTGTTATGTTCTGAAGGAGTATTTTAAACCATATTATTTACAAAATGATGATTTATATGACAACTATTTGATTTATTTCGATATTGATATGAATATTTTACTTATGCTTTATTTCTGTTGAAAAAAATTATTTCATCGTGAAATCATCACACCCATTTGAAAGCATCACAAATCCAGTGGCGTCGTCAAATTGGAAAAAAGTCGCTAGTAAGTGAAAAAACTTCTGAGTCGGACAATAAATAACAGTTTTAGGGAGGTGGCCCGTTCTCAAATGGGTCACTCTGTACATATATTATATATATATATATATATATATATATATATATATATATATATCTCGACTATCTCGAAAACGGCTTTAACGATTTGGATGGAATTTTGTACTTAGATAGGGTTTTGCCTCTTGAGTTCATCTATTTCGGCGGCTTTCCTAAAAAAACGCGATTTTCACACAAAACAAAATTAAAGTAGGTTGGGTTAACACGGCCGAATCCACCAGATTCAACTACGATATCTGGTAGAACTGGCGAGTCCACCAGATTCAACAACGACGTCTGGAATAGCGTGGTTGAGTTAGGTTATAAAAAAATGTTGTTTGTATAAAATCACGTTTTTTCAGGAAGCACACCTATATTAGACGGCGTTATAACATTATCCAAATATTTAGGATTATCTCAATAGGTATCTCCGAAAGAACATGATTGTACAAAAAAAAACACCGAGTAAAGCTCGGTCGCCCAGGTACTGTGAAAATTATGCGAATAACTTTATGCTTCGGAATACGGCAGAATTTGAACGCATTTTTTACAGAAACCTCCATGTCAAATAAACAGATTGAAAGTCTACAGTCATGTATATTTGGGTGATCATTGAATGCTTCTCCTTCGATAATTATCAATTGATTGGTGAAGATTCCACTCTCAACCAATTATTATCATGTCAAACCTATGAAATAATTTTTTTCTGGTCCTACGAATGGCGACTTCAACGGTGTTTTTGCCAAAAACGAGATAAACCCTGCTATCAGCGGAATTGAGTTTCATTTGTGAAAAGTGTCGATAAGCAAAGGAGGAATCAAATGCTTTTCCTCTACAAAACGGATGTTTTAGTAGATCCGAATAATATTGCCTTCCCAATGAATGAACTCCTCAGAACAGTGCCAGATTTGAGAAACCTCCATATCAAATACGGTAGATAGCACGCGATATTGAGGGATCCGCAATCTTATTTCATTCGAGCAATGATCAGATCTAGTTATGAACCTTGAATTTTTCACAATTTCAGTTTAGTTGGTAGTTCCAGAGATCTAATTAAACCCCATACGATGAAGAATAATCGCTCACTGGATTTTTTCCAAGATGTCTAAAATAAATATTCTTCGAATTCATATTATTGGAAAGTATGCATGACGGTTATATTCATTCATTAAATTTATTCTTCCTAAGCCAATCAATCTCTGGGAAGAACGATTATGATAGACCAACGCATGACTAATCTCTGAGAAGTTATATTTCTTGGTTTATGTATATCAAGTTATAAGAAGCCAAAAGTCTCATGGAGTTACCCACGTGCCCATTGGCCTATACATGGTGTATCAACGATGCGATGGTGGACGATAGCTGTTTGAGCTATTTGAGATAGAACAAAATGTCTCAATTATAAGTTGTACAGAGCAATGGAAGCTGTGTCCCAAAAAGAGCTACCAATATACAGGGTGTTCGAAAAATGTGTGATATATTTTTTTTTTTAATAAAATCCCAAATCAATAATTTGGAATAAGAATATTTTTCCACCAATATCCTCGAAAAGAGTGTATTTTCATTTGCTGTTCTTGATCACGCCAACTGGCGCTTTTCCCATACAGGGGCAGCCAATACTCGGGGTCACTTTTTTCTCAGTTTTCTTCAAATGGAACACCCTGTAAATAAGGTCGTATCAGAATTGTCCACATCATAAGCTTGTAAAAAATATAGGGTTTGCCTACTTGATTTCCATCGGAAATGTACCTAATTCTTAAGGAAAATCTGAGAAAGTCATCATAACACCAATAACAATTTTTTTATTCAATGCTGGGTAAAAAAGGTATTTCCCAGGCCTTTCTGAAAAAATTCAACACATGATTATAAGCAAGAGGGTGCCACAATGCGAATGCTTTCTATAATGTTGAAGTGGTTGGTTCAATTTTCTCTGAAATCAAAGATCCTGTACCTAAAGATATATGCTCTAATATAAGTCCCTTGCTTTAATTGTGACAAGTGTTATATTGGACAAACAGGCAATACTTCAAAAAAGGGATGAACAACACCAATGAATAGGCCAAAGCCAGAAAAAACAGCATTGAGCAATCATCATTTTACCACTGGTCATAATTTCAACTTTTCGTCAGTACAGATTTTGGATAGAAACCCGCATATAAAAAAAGGAGATTGAGCGGGATGATTTTCATCATTGATAGTTCAAACTGCAGAACCGATGTACAGAGCCTTAGTTCACAATGTAATAACATATTTTTCATGTATGAAAACCATTAGCGATGAGAGCCATAAAAAAGTAAAAAAAATATAGATAAACTTCAACCCACATCCTTCCACAGCTCGATCATTCCATTTACATGTGAATGTACTATTACTGTTACTGTTCGTGTTCATTTGTTCAGTTGCCCCATGTTGATTGTAAACGTGTTTGTCCCTATATTGTGATGTATACGAAATCAAAAATGTGTATCACCATAGTCATAAGACTACGATTTTGAAAAGTTATGTAATCGATTGAAACTAAACGTTTTGTGATGAATTTTCTGTCTTGAGTTTTTCTGCAATAATCTATATATAACTCAACCAATTTCGTTATGATTTCATTAACAGCTTATACCTAATCATTTGTTTCACACAAAACTAAATTTACCTATTGTTTTTATTGTGTAAATTAATTATACCTATTGTAATACTTTTTCTTGTATTCGTAGCCTTGAGGAACATTTAGAATAGAGATCAAAACGTCGGCTATTTGAAAAAAGCAAAAAGTTTGTTTTCTTTCGTCCTGAACGCGCTATCCACCCTGATGAAAAAAGGTAACAAAATGGATCTGAACAATTTAAAAAAGCCAAAATTCATAGCAGATGTTCAAATAATGATCTCTCATTTTGAGCAATGCACAAACTGAATCTATCTACAATTGCTCTTCTCTATTTCTATGCTTCATGTTTTGTGGTGTCGTTGGTATCTCGCGGTAGACCTCTTTTTCAACATATTGTCACAAAACAATCATAAGTTAGGGAAAAAAATTCATTTTTATTTTTCCAAGTCAACCCAAACAGTTCAATTCCAGTTCATTACTCAAAATTGATAAATCAGGCCATTCAATATTCAACAATAAAAAATAGTCCGACAATGCAAAACATTTGTGCACATTTTGAGCGACCTAGCATTCCCAAAGAATCAAAAATATAACAAAGAGAATTGCTGAATTGCTAACCTTGATCCAGTCGATGGATGAAAATAATTAGTTTCCGAGGTAAGGGAAAAAACAAAGGGGAGTCAGTAGTTGTCAGGTCTTGAGGTGTGCCACAAGTCATGAGTCGGAGACATGCCTCTTGAAGAAAGTGTTATGAGCACTCCTTATCAAGTATTTTAAATATAGCCCTATGTAAACTGAAACTGAAGAATTCCAATAAAATAAATCAATTTTCGTTCGAAATAAAAAACGGTCGCATTGATAGTAAAATTCATATGACAACTCATAAAGTCGATACTTCCTCTATCATTTGTGTCGGCACCTCAATCGAAATTCCAACCATATTTTCAGACATTCATAACTAATAGTACGCCAGGACAGATGAATGACCCGCGGTCTTTTGGAAGCGATAATAGGCTTGGTGATATATCATGGCGGCGTGTCAACTCAAACGGGGTACTCACCGACTCATTAAATATAATTTTATTGTTCTAGGGCGGCATCGTTTGAATACCAACACTATATATATAAGATTCTCCATAGAACTCTCTCTCCTCTCTTCATTCAGAATCCAGTCGTCGATCTAGTCAGTCAGTACAAAGCTAGTTCAGCTTCATTATGAAGCGAATAAAAGTAAAGTTTAATTTCAATTAGCGAAGATGAAGTCTCATCTTCCTACGCGAAATAAGCGTAGACTCCGTAGAGTTTATCTGAAGTAGCAAATTAATCAACCATATGCAGAATCATTGTGAAAGTGTAATTCATCAGAAATCATCTCAGTAATAACTAAATGAAAGGAATTAATATTTATCAAGAAGCTAAATAATCATATTGCAACAAGTGAACGCGTAATATTATTCGGAAATAAAACGGAATAATTAAGTCTTAATTAAACTATTGTGTATTACTTCAGTGGAGGGTAAGAAATCAAACTGTTTATTTGGCAAGGTATATATGTATAGTGTAATAAGAAAATATTTCATTATTGATTTCATAGTAGAAGAAATTATTGATTCAACAAAAGTAAAATTATTATCAATTGTTTAAAATAACTGAAGAACAGTTATTTTAATTGTCAGCTCATATTGTTTCTCATTTTTAATTATTGTTTATTCAATCTCATCTTGACTTTCTATACATTTTCTCAGTAAATTATACCAGGTGTATCAATAGTTGTTTTTATATTTTAGAAAATACATATATATATATATTATTACAAGTCCTAATTGTATTATTATTTCGAAACGATTTGAGATTGGTCTTTGTACTGTCAAATTAAGTTCCCTCGCTTCATTACATACTGGGAGAAACAAGATCTCAAGCCGCTCTGGGAAATTGTTCCGTTATTGGTCAATAGACTGATAACACTCAGTATGTTATAACAAAAGGTGGACAGGTGTGGTTTTTCAATAAGAACGCCCTGTACGTCTTATATCAAAAGAGCTGGAAGCCTGAGAAGGGAAGAAATGTAGTTTCTATTCTTGAGCTGCCATTCTGGCAGCGTTGTATATATAGTCCTCAGGTGTAAGTATATTTTTTTTGTATATATTTCTGTTGAAAATGAATATTGTATGTTTGTTTTTGGAGTTCATAATCTGGTTATCACAAAATCCCTCTGAGCTACCAACCCCCTTTACGGCCCTTTAGGCAATAGACATATGACATATGGTGGAGGCACCTTGTTTTCCATTCCGGAGGTTTATTCTCCAAAATAAATCTCTTGAAGTACCTCGAGCAAATTTTTTTTGAAAGGTCGAATTCTTGTATAGTTATTTGTTGATAACACTTTTGATTTCATTGTTCTACGATAAATATGGAAATTATGTACTATTGTGCAGTCTTGTTATGTAGTAATAAAAAGTTCTGATATTCTTCTCTGTGAGATGAAAAGATTTGAAGTTTCTCTTTTTATATTAGATTTTACACTTTTTTGCATGCATGATTACTTACATATATCGGAAGTTAAAATTCTTAGTTCATTTTAGAAAGAAAAACTTTTTCAAAGAAACACATGTATATGTCTTGAAAACATTGCCTAGCCAGCAGTGGAACGATAACTATCTTGCGAATAGCCCTTCTGATAGGCATATGCTTTGTGAAAATGTGAAAAGTAGAATTGACAGTTTGAGAATACGAAGATATGTCTAGTAGTGGTCCCAAATGGTGATTTTACACATTTCCGTTTATTTTCTTAGAATTTTTTTCCGAATTATGTAGTGATGGTATGTTCACACATAGAATAAACGAAATAAGAAAAGTAGATGAAAAGTACCTTGATGAACTGACATACGCTTCATACACGCCTTATTGTTGATTTTTGTATTTAAAGAGTGTGTTTCGAGTGAATGACTCGAGGAGACATAGACTGTAGGGAGGCTTGGAAGATGTGTTGAAAAAATTACATGAAAGCGTACCTTTGAGAATTTGACGATACCTCGTGGAATAGCGAGGAGTGATCATATGTACATGAACTGGAGGAGAGCTTGGGAGATGTGTCGGGAGAACGACATGAAAGCTTGCCTTTAGATCGATATTTTTGTATATTTTTGCAATAAGAAACGTGATTATCGTGTATTATAATGTCAAGTTCATCCGGTTATGAATATCAACTATTGAATCATGTTTGTGGAAACAACATTGAACACCACATATATATGAGCAAATTTTTGAGGAATAAAAATATAACAGTAAAATATGCTTCAATAATATTTCCAAATATGGATAAATTATATTTCAAATAATATTTCAAATAATATTTTGAACCTCATTGTGGTACCTTGAACTAGTAATATTTTTATTTTCCCCAAATTTTCGAAAATGTTTGTAATTTTAATCGAATTTTGTGATAACCAGATTATGAACATAGAATCCAAAAACAAATATACAATATTTATTTTCAACAGAAATATATAAAAAAAATATACTTACACCTAAGGACTATATATACAACGCTGTCAGAACGGCAGCTCAAGAATAGAAACTACATTTCTACCCTTCTCAGGCTTCCAGCTCTTTTTTCAGGGGGCACGTCCCCGACTCATGACTACTGACTCCCCTTTGTTTTTTCCCTTACCTCGAAAACTAATTGTTTTCATCCATCGAATGGATCGAGGTTAGCAATTCAGCAATTCTCCTTGTTATATTTTTATTCTTAGGAAATTCTAGGTCGCTTAAAATGTGCCCAAATGTTTTGCATTGTCGGCCTATTTTTTATTGTTGAATATTGAAGGACCTGATTTATTAATTTTGAATAATGAACTGGAATTGAACTGTTTTGGTAATCTTGGAAAAATAAAAAATTATCTCTTATCCTAACTTATGATTGTTTATCCCTACAGATATATATCTACGGGCGTGTGGTCTGAGGACCTTGCTGGCCACTGAATGGGCCTGTTCCATCTTTTCCATTCATGTCTGCGCCATCTTCTCAACCGATTTTGAGTGTGGAAGGCGCGCCATCATGTTGGTAATATAACCTGTGTATGGTGTCGAACGGTATATCCTCCAACAAATTTGTTATATCATCTCGAAGAAAATCTTTGTAAATTTCCCCATTCAGTGGCCTATCATAGACATATGGAATATGGTCCTATGACCTGATTTCCGATAATGCCCCCCCAACATTTATCGACCATATTTGGTTATCAACACATCTGATCCAATAGGCATCCTCTGTCGAGTAGTAGTGGCAATTGTGTCTATTTCCCATTACATTTCTTCTGAATATGGATTCGTCACTAAACAAAATGTATTTCAGAAAATTTGGTTCCACGCGAATGTAATTCAATATATTTTCGCAATAGCAAACTCTGGTACCATGATCCATTCCATAGAGTTCTTGATGTTATTCAATTCGGTATGGATGAAGATATTTTTTTTCAATATTCTGTTCACGGAAGTATGACTAATATCCAGCTCTTTTGCAATTTCCATCTATCTAGCATAAGGATTCTTAACTGTTCGAAGCATTACTGCGAATTTATTCCCTTCATTTGTTGCAATTTCATTTACTACTCGCCTCTTCTTGTACAAATCTTTCTTCAACCCTCCGAAAACTCTCTGGTCGTATAGGGAGTCGAACTATGTTGACAGCGCCACCTTTCTGTGATATTTTTGAATTTCGGGGTAGAGTGATTGCAGTATTGAGTAAGATGCCAAGAAAAACCCTGGTGTATTCACTGATTCGATTTTGTTCAGAATTTTTGGGGGACAACAAATGAGAAACGTTAAATTCTGCCTAGAACTTCATTAGTAGATGGCGAGGTTAAGGAATGTTTGTGTCAGGGTCACGCAAAATGTCAAACTTCAAACCTATGAAATTTTCTTTTTCTGACAACATTACTTCATGCAAAAAATTGTGGATTGATCGTTTACAAAGATTATAGTTCTACGAACAAGATCCCGCTCAGATCAGTTGGCGCGAAAATGAGATGGAATCCTCGAAACTTACTAGAATGTTTCATCTGTCTGTCAAAAATCAGATTTTCAGAAGTCGACCTTGCGATTTTTTCGAAGTGATTTCTTCTCAAATGGCCTTTTTGGGATCATGGAAACTTCCACGAAGGAATGAGAAAAGGTAGGAGAGTGGACTGATGTCTCTGGATGATGAATTAACTTGAGAATTGAGGAGATTGGAAAATGTCCCGATGACATTGTTCCATTAAACTTTCCGATACAAACTATTACCGAGCCATTCACTGCCCATCTCTGCCAGACTATTACCTCTCTAACAACCTTCTGATATGAACGAAATCACAGAGATCATTGTAGATATCATAAAATCTGTTGATGAAGTTGAGAAATCGATGAATCCTGATGTGCGACAGTCTAGGCTGCTTCCAGCTATCTTAGAATGACTTCTCAGGAAAAGGTGAGCCCTACTAACAAAGGTGAGGAAAGAAAATCTAAATGCTTTCCTTTTATTTTTCAGTTACACCCCGCATGAGATAATCGGAGAAGGAGGGCGATCTAAAACAAGCAGTTGTTCGAAAGAACAAGGCCCACTCCCAAGATCGATAAGGCTAATGACTATGATTAGGATTATTATCACTTTTCAATGAACACATGAATTCCACGAGTAAGCGTGGACTTTTCATTCTATGAAGATATCTTGATTTTGGCTAGTGAATTTCGAACCGTCACAGAGGGTCCCATGGCTCTTCGGAAGAAAATATCCACTATATTTAGAATTTCCCAATACTTTTAGTCAGAAGATTGTCATCTCATGGGATTTTTTTTTTACAAAATATATATAATATAAGAAATAAATATGAAAGTGATGATAACATCATTTGACTTGCTAGTCTAACTGAGTTCTAAGTTGAAAAAAATTATTACAATGGGCAAAGGTAGTGTAGTTCAGAGAAGATTCTAATCAATTTATACATATACGAGTCATTCTACTAGTAGTGGAATAATATTAGATTTCAGCTCCAGAAAGTTAGGGGACTGTGGAAACTTTTTACTGTACATTAGTGATGATGTAAGGAACAACATTGAAAAGTTACCAATGTTAAGTGTGTGCTTAATTTATTATGTAACAAACAAGTTTCAAAATTACATTGTTTATTGAATATCTTGAAAAATATATAATTTTTTTTCAAAACTGATACTGTCATTCGAAAGAATAAAAGATTTTATACCAAAAAGGTTCATGATTATTTTTTTAAATGAAAACTGTTAGCTGCAGATTTTTTTTTCTAACGTATGAAAACGTGAAGTAGTGAAGTGCATCTCTTGAGGAGCACGTAGCCACGACGCGCTAACTTATTTTGTAAAAAAAATTGATCTATTGATAAATAAGCTAACAAAAAT
The DNA here is from genome assembly GCA_018342105.1 of Gonioctena quinquepunctata. Taxonomy (NCBI): domain Eukaryota; kingdom Metazoa; phylum Arthropoda; class Insecta; order Coleoptera; family Chrysomelidae; genus Gonioctena; species Gonioctena quinquepunctata. Next base: position 16,163 of record JAFIRS010006398.1, read on the forward strand.
GTAAATGAAAGAGGAAAAAGTAGCTAACGGGATGACTTGATTTCAAATGTGAAATAGGAATAGTACATATACGAAGTTACGTCAAAGTATAATTTTCTATAAAATCAATTAAAGATCTGCAATTCTTTGAATTCTCAAGATAAACATCTGAAATTTGTACAGTTCAGCCTCAAAATGACACTTGAGAAGGTGTGCAAATGAAAAAAAATAATAAAATTCTATTTCAAAAAATACAGTCGTCAAAATGTGGAATAATTTCAAAAAATTAATGAATGAATTTTTAGGACATGTTCCAAAAACTCTAGTTTAGAATTGATATCGAGATTTTTCAATAGTACTTGATAGTACTTTCTGAAGCTTGTAATCTGTACTTCAAGAAGGTTTAATTGGTTTTATTAAAAAAATTGAATAATTAATGAAATTTCGACCTAAAAATGAACAAATGTTGCTCCAAAATCCGTGAAATTTTTTTTAAAAGTTTACCCAACCAACATATATTTATATTACGACCTCAAAGAAGGTATACACCGCGTATATTTTTTTTTTTTCAATATAAATGTAAATTGTATCAAATACGAAAATATGTTTTTTAGTAAATTGACGAATTTTTCATTTTTATAAATGAGTTCCTGCTTAAGATTTTCGTTCAGAAGAGAAATATAAGTTTATCTTTTGATGTACTTTATATTGGATCGAAAATATCATATTCGAATGTTAGAGAGAGATTGAACATCAGAGACACTTAATCGGTAAGTTTAGTGCTCACCTGACGCTCTAATTGTATATTGATTATTAAAAAATGATTAAATAATGGTGTCACTCGCAAAAATGGAAAATTTTACATCAAAATGTAAATAAATTTTTTTTTGAATGAAAACTGTAAGCTGCAGAATTTTTTTGCTAACATGCAAAAAAATGTGGAGGAGCACGCAGCCACGAGCGCTTTACACTAAATTTTTTATAACTTTTGATATAATTATAAATTTTTTCTGCAAGCAATTTCTAAGTAATATCAGAAGGTTTCAAGAAAATCCATGGAGTCCTCCAGGATTCCAAAATAATGGATGATTTTGAGCTATTTTTACTCCGCTATATGAATGTAATTTGAGTTCTCGCGTTAAGATAGTCGTGTTGTCTGCCAAAATAGTGAACACCTCTTAATTTGTCCAAAAGCTGAGAGGTCCTTTCACCCAGATAGGATTCGAACCAATTGAAGCTTCGTCCTCTGAAGCTTATGTAACAGTCAAAAGCTTTGGATATGTCGCAAAACACTTCCTTCAGACTAGAATATAGATTTTTCAGAAAGCGAAAGAGATTGCATCTCCCGCACTTTTAATGGTAAAGCTAAATTGAGTAATTGTTTGTAATTTACAGCACTTCATAAAATCATTATCCGCCCCATCATAAGATTTTTATCATGAGCAAACAGGGATAGAAATACATAAGTATGAACTCGGTGGAGCCGTATCAATGGAAAATTAACCATACAAAATGAATTGGTACGGTTAATAATCAGAATTATTCCGGAACACCTCTCGAAAATTATATATAACACTGACATAAGTACATGGAATAGTTTGTTCTAAAATATGTTACATCGATCGATCAACCTCAAAATTGACATATCCTTAAAGGCGACAAAAGCACAGTCACAGAACGGATCAAAGTCACAAATCACAAAAACACCTTGTGTGGTCTGTAATTGCAGGTTAGTGAATTATGACAAGAAACGACGTCGGCGCCATCTGAAACTCTAGATAACTCCCTTTATCAAGTGGGCTGGTGTTCCCCAGTCTGTCCCAATATTTTACAGGTATGAGTGAATACACCATGGTTTTTAGACATCTTAGTATTGAGACAGCACATTGGTTGGTAGAGAGGAGAAAAACACGAGTAGACACGACTGTCATCGTATACAGCAGTGTTATCACATGGAGCGGTCGAAAGGTTACGTTTGTCAGGTTAATAAGTGGGTATCTAGTGTAATTCATCCAATTTGGTTTACTGTTACCTTGCAAAAATGCCCTGGAGTCTGGGGTGAGTACTTTTCCATAGCGGAAAAAAGGAATTATGGCCAATAAATCGAATTCATGATACGTCTGTGTATCGCTTTCACTAAATCACTTGGTACCTCTTTGAAATTTCTGTTATAGCTTCGCTTCGGACATCTTCGTGTGGAATTGTTCATCAAGTGGGTGAAGGACAAACATGCTGTCTCAATAGTGAATGCACTCTAGCTTGTCGTCTAGCCAGCATGGATTCCAGTGCAGTTCTTGTGAAAAGAAATGGATCAAAAATAATTTGTAGCATCGTTGGTTGCTCGAATTCTGAGTATCAGAATCCTGAGATCAGTTATTATAGTTTTCCGGGGCAATGGTGGCTGAAAGAACGGAGAGAAAAGTGGATATCCGCTGTTTGCAGGCAAGAGTAAGTATTGATGTTGATTGACCATAAACATTGAATTGAAAAATATATTATAATATTAAAATGATGGAAATGAGAAATATAATCATCTGTATTAGTTTTTGAATTCTGAGCTCTTGGAGTTTCCTGCAAAACTCTTCCACAAATGATCACAAAATTGCCATCAGTTCATCCGTAGACGTTGTCTATGTGGCAACTTCTCAATAAACCTGCCTCTTTTGAAAGGCTTTCTTTTCGAAAAACATCCGCATTCACTTCTTAGAATCCGCTGCGGATCATAACTGACATTTTCGAACGATGTGAGTTCAACAGCGTATAAGTTAGGCTAACTCAACATTAAAAAAACCGCTAGGAGAGCTGTGTGTTTCCCGGTCGAGTTTCTTCGACTCCCTATAGACCTTGAATCAGGATATCGAACTGCATTCATTCTACTAGAAAATGAACATTTCATGTCACAGTCACCCAAAATGTGGATCATATTTATCATTTCTCCGGTTGATCATTCCATTTTGATGCGAAAAAATATCAGATTTCAACTATAAATTCACCTCCTCCATAATTAAATGTCAAATTTGTTGACAATTCTTATAACATTCCTATAACAGTTGGATGTTTCAAAGGTGATTTGATATGATTGATAATATGATCTTCATTTCGGGTAGATGTTATAGGAGCTGCTTTCAGCTAGTAGGATGTATGGATATGGAAATTACGTTCCGAAAGTTTTCGAACGAGAGATTTCTAGAATCAAGAAGTTTAAGGCACGAGAAGTAAACAAAACGTGGATGGAAAACAATGAAGAATAGCGATAATGTCGTAAATTGTTGGGAATCTTCATGTGAGTCTGAGGGAAATTGCAAATGATACATTTCTGGCGGCGCAGCAAGGTCCCAAGACCCTAGATTTCTATCTCTAGGGATATGTTGAAGGAGAGGTCTAGCGCGAGAAACACACGAGACTAGGAGACATGAAGAATAGATTTGGAAAAGTTTTCCGCTCTTTTACAAGATCATCTTTGATTAAAGTTCGAAGAGCAATTGTAGATTGACTCAATTTGTGCAGAGCTCGAAATGGGAGATTGAACAACTGCTGTGGATTCACGCTTTTTTGAATGTTTCACTTCCATTTGTTACCTTCTCTGTCTAGCATTGAATAAAAAAATCGTTATTGCTGTTATGATGACTTTTCCATATTTTCCTCAGGAATAAAATACATTTCTGATGGAAATCAAGTAGGCAAACCCTAAATTTTCTGCAAGCTCGTAGTGTGACTATTCTGGTATGGCTTCCTTCACAGGGTGTACCATTTGAAAAATAACTGAGAAAAAAATGTATCCCGAGTTTTGGTTGCCCCTGTATAGAAAAGTGCTATTCCGTAAAGTTGAGAATAGAAGAAAATACACCATTTCTGAGGATATTAGTTGGAAAAAATTTCTCATTCCATATTATTTATTTTGATATATTTGGTGTTGAATGAATTGACATAAATCACATCAAAACTTTTGAACCACCTGGTAAAAACAAATTTTGGATGAGATGGTTTCGAAGACGTTATTGTTAACAAGTATGCTACTGCGGTCATGATACCGTATATCTTGAACGGTGTGATCCCTAAGAGAGAAAATATTCTACGTTTTGGATATGATATAACAACCCTTACTGCGCGGGTCACACCCTTTTTGATGGACTTTTTCCATTTCAATGTATTGAACACTGAGGAAGATGAATAGAATCATACTCACCTAACTGTAGTTCGGTCACATCTCCATGTATAGGTATGATCTTATCCAAGGCGTCTGGGTTAGATTTTCTCAGTATATCAAAAACCTAAAAAAAATCTTACAAGACCTGTTTTTCAAATAGATTCATTACACACCGCCATATTTTTTATGACAGCCAGTCGTTCTTCAATACTTTTTCGTTTTTTACTTTTTAAGAGGAAGTATATTTTACCAACTGAGGGACATGATCTCAGGATTTTTTCAATCAGAACTTTGCCAATGAACCCACTTCCTCCAGTTATAAAAATATCTTTTCCTTCAAAATACTCCGGAATAGAAGCCATTTCTGAAGCAAGTTTAAATCACTCCGGAACACTCAACGATTAAAAAGCAACTACCTATTTTGCAACTTTAATTATGCGGAGATGAATTGAAACAATGATTTTCGATTACTTGACCCTCAACTCTTACGCTAAAGTCAGCTACATTATCTATGCCATAAATAACATTCAACTGCTGATTTCATTCACCATGATAATTGTATTATTCCTCAGGACTATTCTCTACTACTACCCAGACAGTAGGTGTAAGTTTAGTTGAATATCTGCTTTTTGGGGGGTTTCAAAGTTATTATGAACAAGAAAACAATGAATGCCCCAGTTACTTTTTCATTTTATGAACGACCTGTTTACAAGGGACAATCGATTGGGACTGATTTTTCCAACAGCTGCAGGTGCGGAAACAAACGACCTATATAAAAAATACATAAAAGTAGCAATGCGCGGTACAGAAGGGGACAAAATATATCGTAAATAACTACACTTTACAACCCTCACTAGATAAAGTATATAGAGATAATTTCAAACCACCTTAATTATAAAATGAAAAATAGGTTCGACAATGAACCTGATCACTCCTGAATTGATCTTTCTAGAGGCTCGACATAAAGTTTTGACCTCGGTTGAGAGTATGTAACGACAATTCCAACTGAATTTTCGTTCTCATGGATACTGCTTATGAAGTTCCGCTTACCAAGGACTGTTCCACGCACCTTGGAATTTTCACAAAATCTGACCAATCACAAATCAAAGACAGCTTGTATTATCGCGAAAACACCAGCTGTCTTTCAGTTCTGATTGTTCTATCAGCATCGTGTTCTCAACGACGTAACCATGGATACGGATCGCAGAACAAAGTTTGACATTTTGACCGAAAATAATTATAGCTGCAAACGTCAAAATTAGTCGTTTCTGTGCTACTTCAAACGATGTGATGAACCAAAATATTGAAGAAAATATACCCAGTAACACAAAAAATCAAAATCTTATGAATGGAGACAATTAATGACGGTCTGTGCGGAACGCAACCACAAATTAGATGCAGAAAATAGCAACGAAAGATTAGCATTCATTCTAATGCGGAAAGTCAATATGCGGAAAGTTGATGGTAGTGATCACAAGGAGAGTGTTATTGAAACCATATGGAACACTACTACAAAATTATTACAGGAAAAATACTTTTGTGAGTATCATAGTCATATTGATTCCTTCAAAGATATAATGTTCAAGGACGCGAGGGCGGCTCGAGATAGTAAGAGAAAATTGTTGCATATAACCCGATATTCTCCAAAACCCGGCTAGGTGGTGATAAAAACTATACAGATACTAAATGGCTCACTCAAAATTTGAAAAATCCTGGAATATGTCCTCTGATATTATACCGGAAACTTATATCAAAAAGGGGAATTATTACCAATGACAGACTTTTTCTGACAGTGAATGGCAAGTGAAAAAAATATAATAATAATAACTGGTACAAGAATTGCCCTATTGGTATCAATACAATATCAAAATGGACAAAACTATCTGCAGAAAAGATAGGATTAGACACTAAAAAACTGAAAATAACATATCACTCTAATCGTGCCACTGCAGTTAGTCAGTTACTACAATCCGGCGTTGGTGAACAACAAGCTATGAAAATTACTGGACATGGAAGTTCGAACTCGATGAAACCGTATTTACATCTTGGTGCTGAACATCATCAGAATATGGTGAATACTTTTAGGAGTACTCCAAGTACATCAAGTAATAATACCAACAATATATTGTATCCACCTAATAACGGCCAACTATTAATTTTTTTTACAATTACACCATTTATAATAATTATAGTCGAGAATAATGTATTCATAAAAATTATTTATTGTTATAGGTAACACATAATAATCAAAATAAACTGTGTATAGTTGGAATAAATATTTCATGATCATAATTAAATTAGAATAATTCATTATTATTGAATTTCTTCCTCTTATTCTGCCGAATTTAAATTTTTCACCTTTCACTTTGTTCGTGAAATAGTCTAATAAAATTCCACCCGTGATTGAATTTATCTTATAAGTCTGTCTTTTATTTCTAAACTCAACTGAGTTGCTTGAAGAAAACACCACTCGTCCTGCGGACTCGTGGTGTTTTCAAGCAACTCAGTTTCATTTAGAAATAAATCGACAGAAAATGCAGTCACCAGTGGTAGGTATTACTACTGAGTGTTCAATCTCCCCATCTCGGATTTCTGGGAGAAAACCATTAAGTCTAGTCGAGAAGTGAGTTTCCTGCAGAAAATTATTCCGTCTCCAAAAAAATATGAGCTATAGCTTATTCGATTTGGAATGCAATTCTGAGAAAGACTTTCTTTGTTTGTTTATGCTAAAGAAAATTGCAATTGTTATTAACGAAAAACAAAAAAAAATGGTTTATTTTTTTCGTAAATTACTTGAAACCTATGAGCGATAGCGAATATCGAATAAAATATTCTTAGAGAGGAGGGAATTTCGAATAAAGAAGTTCTGACTCATGAAACTCCATCTCCATTATTTAGAATTTTAATTTTTCGCTGAAAATGGGGCTCCTCGCGATCCCTACGGCATGTGCGCGCCGCCTCTGAAGAGAGTACACCACATAAAATATTTTTTTATAGTGTTAAATATGAAGTCAATAATTTGAATTAATTATGGTATGCTTTTATAACTTGAAAGAACAAGGTCCTGTTGGTAAAAAATGAAGTTGATTTTTCAACAAGTTAGGCATTTGTTAATTAGTCTTTTTTTTTGGGACCTCGGTTTTCATTTAAAATGGCATAAATGTTGGAATAATAGCTCTAAAAATTGTTCGCTGCTGGAGCCCTTCTCATATATATACTTAAAAGGATCACGTTATAAAAGTTTTCAAAAGATAGTTAATTTGTTTATTATATTTTTTTTTTTAATAAGCAAAAAATTTAAAATTGAAAAAAGTTTTTTTTAATCATATGATTTGATATGGCATCGATCGGAGGCATTCGATAACATTCGAAAAAAAATGTTTAGAACATTAACTTAATATTGAAAAAAAAATTATTTTGGTCATTTTATTGTATAGACACTATAATGATTTTTCAAAAACAATATTGCGTCAATGTTACGAATTATTTCTGGTGAGTACTCTCTCTTGGAAAACATTTTCCTTTGCCTCATTCATCTTTATGAGTTCTTAATTGAGACTGGAATAGAAAATCAAATGACTATCTGAATGAAAATGCAAATTTTCAATAACAGATGTTTTCTTTCAGTTAGGGTCTTTTCATAATTTCTATAAGATGTAATTCAATGTCCAGCGTGGCTTTAGCCAGGAAAGTAGTTGTTTTCTGTTAGATATTCACAAAAAATAACTTCATTCATCGTGGATTTTTCAATTCACAGAAAAATCTTTCTAGTCAATATTTCATGGAGAATGTTTTGCTTTTCAATATTTTTCATAAAAAAAATTATTGTGTATTATAGTTTTTTTGAATTTCCACTATTTAAATAATTAGTTGGAATTTTTTTCTAAATTGACATTTTTCAATAGAATAATGGAAAAATGAAAAAATATATTGAAAATTCAGGTGTTCATTAGGTTAACAATTTGTTATAAACAAATTTCAAATCTCATTATATTTTTTTCCTGAAACTACTAAAAATTACAAAAACAACCATATGCAAAAAATTGAAAGAAATTGTATACCGTAATTTAAGAAAAATCTATAAAAATAGTAAAACAAAAAATTTCGACACTGTGTTGCATATGGTTGTTTTGTAGTTTTTAGTAGTTTCAGAAAAAATATAATGAGATTTGGAATTTGTTTATAACAAATTGTTAACAGAATAAACAAATACATTTTTTTAATTTTTATTTTTTGTTATTCTATTAAGAAATACCATGTTTGATTTTTGAAGGAAAAAACATCCTAAACTTATCTTTCAAATAATAGAAATATAAAAAAACTATTATAAACAATAAGAATTTTTTTTTTTAGAATTTTTTTTATTTATTATAATATTCTCGAAACAACCAAATGATAAAACTGTTTTTTTTTATAATGAATTTGTTTATAACCAATTTATAAACAAATGTTCTGAAAATAATTTCTCGAATATTATCAAGTGTCTTTGATCCAAAAAAGCAAAAGCAATACATGTGGATAAAAAAAAATGGATTAAAAACTTTTTAAAACTTCTATATCGTCTTCTTGTTAATTGTAAAATGATTTTTTTATTTTAGTATTTATTTATTAATTTTTTATAATTTATATATACAGGGTGTTTCATGATTGAATGCTGATGGGCGATAATCCTAGGATTATTTTGAGAAAAAATCTTCATATGAACATAGGTCCGCAACCGCTTTATTTCTGAGATACGGGATGTTGAAATTTTACAAAAAAATCAGTTTTTTCCCAATATTTCTGAAACCGTTTTGGCATTCTTCCATGCAAAGTACGCATCAAAATATTTTTTTTTCCATGATAAAGGATTTCTTAATTTTCATCAATGGCGTTCCTGTTAACATGCCTCGTTATATTTTCGATCAAAATAATGATACGTCACTGTCTTTTTTCCAAATAAATAAATTTTTTGTAATTGTCCTCTATCTTCTCATAAAATGGTTTCCTGCCTTTTTTTCGTCCGGCGGACGGTTTTCGATTTAGAAAATTAAATACATTCATTTGCTCGTCCCTATTCGATTTTTTCTCTTAGTCTTAATTCCACGATTGTGGTAACCAAAGGATCTAGGCAAGATTTTCATAATTTTATGGTAACTATTATTAGTTTTTGTAATGAGTACGCATAAAAATACATTTTTTATTTTTATAAACATAACTCTTATGAACAAAAAATACCAAAATCAAATTAACTGTTCAAAATGTCCGCCTCCTGCGAGTATGCAAGATTCAGCCCTCCTTGTCATTGACTCGCGTATTTTTTGGAAAATTCCTGGTGTATCCCTTATTGCTTCACAGAAAACTATTACGCGGTTTCGCAATTCTTCCTCAGTTAGAATTGGTTGACTATACACCAAAGTCTTGAGATATTCCCAGAGAAAATAATCAAGACTGTTTGAGTCTGGGGATCAAGCTGGCCATGACTCTGTTTCCCAACGACCTATCCAGCAATTTTCAAAGTTTTGGTTCAAATGTTCGCGTGCCAGAGCACTAAAATGAGCGGGTACACCATCGTGCATAACCCACATGCGATTTTGCATTGAAATAGGAACATCTTCCAGCAGAATTGGCGAATTATCTTCAAGAAATCGGCGATAATTATGTCCATTCAATCTGCGTGGTGGAAGAAGGTTCAATTAGGTAATCTCCAATAATTCCAGCCCAGACATTCAATGAGAACGGCTCCTGGTGATGAGATTCCACGATTGCATACGGATTTTCCTCGGCCCAAAAATGATAATTATGGGAATTTCTGATCTTGTTTTCAGTAAAACTAGCTTCGTCCGTGAATAAAATTTCCCTGTCAAATAAAGGATTTTCAGTAACGTTTTGGAGAAACCATTGGCAGGAATTCACTCGTAATGGAAAGTCTCGAGGAAGTAGAGAAGAGAGAATGTGTGAAGAACCCTCCATACTAGAATATGGGCGATATTAAAATTATTGGCAACTTGCCTCGTACTTATTTCAGGATTTTCGTCAACTGAATTTAAGACAGCTACCTCAATTGCTGGAGTTTTCGAAGTCCGATGTGCTCCTTTCAAGTGATGATTTGGCTCAAAACTTCTTGTTTCATATAACCTTCTGTGGGTGCTTGAAGGCAAGAGACCATTTTCATGAGAAGATAGAGGACAATCACAAAAATAATATTTATTTGGGAAAAAGATAGTATCATTATTTTGATCAAAAATATGGCAAGGCATGTTGACAGGGACGCCACTGATGAAAATTGGAAAAAATTTATTTTCATGCGTACTTTGCATATACCAAAATTGAAAAGAAAAGCCAAAAAGGTTTCAGAGATATTGGGAAAGAACTGATTTCTTTGTTGAATTTCAACATTCTGTATCTCAGAAATGGAGCGGTTGCGTACCTATGTTCATATGGAGAATTGTTCCAAAAATCATCCAGGGATTATCACCCTTTAGGATCAGCATTCAATTACGGAACACCCTGTACAAGAAGATTTCCAAGGAGCGAAAAATTTTCAGAAGTATTATTCAAACATTTGTGTCGTTTTTTATGAAAACCGAGGTCCGCAAAATAAGGACTAATTAACAAATGCCTAACTTGTTGAAAAATGATCCTATTTTTTTTTAACGAAATCTTGGTCTTCCAAGTGTTAAAAATACCCCATGACTTATTCAAAATTCAGAATAAATATTTAGTAGTATTCAGTAAAAAATATTATTGCATGCCTTAGCGGTCACGTGGAGCCCTATTTTCAGAGTTAAAATTATAAATTATGGAGATATGAGTTTTAGAAGACGTTTGAATTGAAAATTTTCGTTTTTGGAGAATCTATTTTCTCACTATCGCTATCGCTTATAGTTTTTGAGTTATTCCCAAAAAACGGAATCCCTTTTTTTTGTTTTTTTTTTGTTATTAACAATTGCAACTTTCGTCAGCAAAAACAACGTCCATATACGAATAATCATCAACAAAAACACGTTTCTCCATTCAAAATACCCAATTCCTCACCGTATTTCTAATAGATTCACCTGCTGAATCGAGAACTTTGGAATTAGGGAACGACATGTTGTGTAGATATCCTCCAGATGAACCCGAGCAGTTCGGTTCAACGGTTTCTGTTCCGTTTTGTTCTGTTCTTTCTTCATCGAAAATGGGTAAACCTACGACATTCACCATATGATTTCAAAATTTGATTCAACTAGAAACTAGATACGTATATTTAACGATAATTCCTTAATGATTGCAGGTATCCATGTAACTGATAATATTTTAACACAACATTTTCGGTAGCTTCAAATGTCGACATTTCCTTCCCACTAGAATTTTCAATCTGTATCACTTGTTTTTGGTTAATTCTATTCCTAATTTCATCTAAATACCACAACATATGATGAGAAGATAGGGTCGTTACTTCACACAGGGAACTTTAAACTTTCGAAGAAGGATCAAACACCCACTATAGAAACGAAGATCTATAACACTCTGAGGAAATTCAAAAATGTCATAACAGACAACGAACGATCACATCGGTTGCCACACTACAGCAAACCACCGCATCTCTACGAGCTTCCGAAAATCCACATACCAGATATACCACTGAGACCGATCACCAGCTCCCGGAACTCACCAACCTACAAGTTATCGAAATACCTCCTACCAATACTACAACCTTTACAAGGAAACAGCAGTTCATACGTCAAGAATTCCAAGCATTTCGTAGACACCATCACAGATGTTGAACTTGGACTAGAAGTTCGTTTCGTCAGCTTCGACGTGGAGAGCCTTCACACCAATGTCCCTAAAGAGGAATCCTCTAGAATCATCAGAAGGAAACTTGAAGAGGATAACTAGCTCCACGAGAAGACTGACTTTCTCATCCAAGCAATATTGGAATTATTGCAGTGCTGCCTACACAACTCATATTTCCATGGCTGTATGGACTAAGTCCGAATGCCAAAAAAAAAAAAAAAAAAAAAAACTCATATTTCCAAAAAAAGAACCGATTCTTCTCTCAAGTCGACGGACTTCCGTTGGGATCTTCCCTTCATCCAATTATCACCCACATATACATGGAGTGGTTCGAGGAATTGGCTATAAGGGAGGCAGAATACAAATCAAAGCTGTGGTTGAGTACGTGGATGACACTTTCATTATATGGAATCACGGATATGAATATCTCCAGGATTTGTTCTCAATAATCAGGGATTTGATCAAATTCACCATAATAATGGAAATGTCTACAGAAAAAAGACACTTACGGGGCAATATCTCAACTACAGCTCCAATCATCCGAGTTCGACAAAGAGAGGGATCGTGAGAACATTGGTAGATAGGGCGATGCACATATGCAATGACAAGGAGTTACTTGATGCCGAATTGAACCACATCAGAGAGGACCTTCACCGGAATGGATACCCCAAAAACTCCCAGGAGAAGTATTGAAACAACTCCAGAAAATAAGACATCTGAAGAGCAACAACAAAGCATAATGATTTGCCTTCCGTACATCAGAGGTGTCTCCGAAGAGATCAGAAACAAGTTCACCATCAAGAGCTGCGTCCAATCCGGCAGTACTTTATAGAGTTTCCTCACCAAGACCAAACCTAGCAACAAAAATGAAATCGGTAAGTATAGCATTCATGAAGTTCCATGTGAATGCGGAGATTCCTACATTGAAGAGACAAAGAGGACATTATCGGTAAGATTGGATGAGCACAAGGAATGGATTCAACGTGGAGAAACGTCAGAATTGGAAATTGCTGATCACGCCTGGACTGAGCACATCGAATTCCATGGGACGACACAAGTGTTCCACATAGAGAGGAGCATTGGTTTGAACGAAAGTCCGAAGGGGCCGCGAAATTACACGCACTATTGCACATGGCGAAATTACACACACCATTGCAACGACAGACATATAAATTGGTAAGTAGCACCTTAACTTGTCAGTATTCACCTGAAGACGATTGCAGATACAAGCATTCGAAACGTCGTGAAAACTTTCTAAATTCATTGAGACGATGGACGTCCGAAACGAGAGTAATCAAGTTACCACATCATCTACAACGTTCAAACAAATATTGAATGTCATCTTTTCCATAAATTTGTACATTGATACAATGAGCAGAGAACAGAAACGTCAGATTTTCTCCAGGTCGCTGGGCATCAATTGAAACTATTGCTCCACACTGCAGGGTCAAATTTCACAATCTACTTCTTCCAACTCATATAAAGGAGTTTATTTCTAATTTTGTACGTATTTTGCGTCCGAACATCAACCTCCATTTTGGATAATTATCAGCTCCTGAATTTGTATTATGCACAAATCGAATCCCGGCTAAAATATGGTATTTGTTTTTGGGGCAATTCAACACATGCACGGGATATTTTCATTATTCGGAAACGAATTTTGAGATGTATTTTCGGAATTCCGCGGAAGAGTTCATGCTAAAATATTTTTGAAGCATCGAATGTACTGACAATACCTAGGCTCTGTATATTTGAAATATGTTCATACGTTTTCCGGAACGAACATGCATTTCTCCTCAATATGGATATTCACGATCATAATACACGACATAAAAGTGACATTCGAATACAAAAGACGAAGCTGAATATTTCTTCATATGCTCCTAATATATTTGGCCCAAAAATGTTCAACGATCTTCCAAAGCAAATAAAGTCCCCACTACTTTTCAATGGAAAACTCATATTGTTTTCAGCTGAAAAATCTTTTTATGATTTTTATTCGATAATGTGAGATAGCACAGATACTCTACTGTACTGTATTTTGATTTTTATTAACAGGTTTATTGCACGTTTTCATTTTTTACTTAGGTTAAATTATTTCGTTATATTCTAAATTTGTATTTTAACATAAATGTCTGACTATTCCTATTCATATAAATGTCACAAGAAAAATGAACTGATGAATTCATTTCAAAAAAATATGTACTCTGAGCTCTCACATGATTTCCCCAAAGGGAATTTCATAGCTTTCCGAAATAAGCGAGATATCGAACTCTGTCACGCTAATTTACGTTCAAGGGGTTATGGAATGCCAGAAATTCCGAAGTGTACTTGAATGTTATACTTTTCTCAATCTATCAAACATGATGACCATTTGTACTTTTCAGAGAAACTGATTTTAAAATCATTTCAAGGATGTAGAGCACCTAAACGACATCCTGCTCGATAGACGTCCACAAAGAAATCACTTCGGTTATACATAATCAACAATATACTAAACGCACAAACGAATATTCACGCCAGAAATCTCAATACGTTACATTACCAGACAGCCTCCCTAACGAATACAACGACTTCGTCATTGTCCTAATTCACTCAATCACGCAAAAAATCACTACGGGTCGATTTTTGGTATGGAAGCCCCCGAAAGATCGATATCAGTCAGTTTTTCCTCCTCGGATCGAACCGCAGTACAACAAAATGTTCAAATTTCCAACAATTATGACAGTTTTAGTTTTTCAAAATATATAGTGCGGTTATTATCCAGTTGGCATGGGAATGGGTGGGGGTTGGAAATTTAATAAGCGCTGGGAAAATGGCGGGAGGAGAAACTGGTATGATGGGGGCTGGAGGAATGGAAACTGCTATGATGGGGACCGATGGAGTAGGAGCTGGAATTATGAGCGCCGGGGCCATTGAGCCTGGTATGATAGGAGCTGGTGGAATGGGTACTGGTATGATGAAGGCTGGGGGAAAGGGAACTGCAATGATGGAGCTGGTGGAGTAGGAGCTGGAATTATGGGCGCTGGGGCCATTGGCTGGTAGAGGGAGCGGGGAAAAGGAAGGGGGGTGGAGGAATGGGAGCTTGTATGATAACCGCTAAGGGGATGGGGGCTGCAGGTTTGATGGGCAGCGGAGGTATGGGCATGACAGGAGAAGCAAGACTGGTAGGAGCCTGTATGGGCATGGGAGGAGCTGGTGAGTACCACCTGCAATGATGGGCAATTGGAGGAAAAGATAGCCTCAAAATGAAACTAGTATCAGACATACGTGATTTGAACGTGGATTATTCAAAAATATTCCAGTTCAATGAATAGTTATTTATTATATAAAGGAAAAAAGTATTATAGCTCGAGATTGTGTGATTGTGAAACCGAGACCTAAAATCAAATATTTTTTCCGTGTTCAATACACTGTTTTAGAATAAACAGACGTTCTGTAATCGAAGAGAATAGTAGACATATGGAATTTTTCTTGACGAGTATGGAAAGTTTGATATCGAGGAGAGCGATGATTTCATTACCATACCAGTCAAAGAAAATATCTTCTCTGACGAGGCGCATATACTATTTTTTCGCATTTTGTAAATAATTATTTATTCTGCATTTCATATTCAAATATGTTAATGATAATAGTTACTGAGAAAAAGAAAAAAACGTAATAGTCGGACTTCTCGGGGATTTAGCAATCTACACAAGTTTTTTTTTTGTAATTGACATCGATTAACAGCGTCCAAATAAACTCATCTATGAAGGACAAATTTCAAAATAATTATCAAAATGTCTAATGCTTTTTCCAGTTTACTTTCAGTGAAATCTGAAGAAAGGTACGAGAAAGTTTATGATATGTTCTGCGAGTGGAGAAACACCAAGACATTTGGATATACTGACGATAACATAATACTGGCTTTATTTTTACGGAAAGGTAGGCTATTCTATATGGTTGAAGTGTTGTATGTAGGTACTAATTTTGTTATTTGTTTTGGTCGAAAGTCTTTAAAGCTTCTAGTTTATGGGCTACACACTCTATGTTCAAAAGCACGATACAAATACATAATATAAATACGTAATCGCTTCCTCAAAACCTCAAAATGACATGTATAATCCCAAAAAATTAAAATTTTCACACTGGAAAACGTTACAATATTTCTGAACGAGGCTACAAACCACACGTATCTCTTAATGGAATTTGTATCACCTCTGGTCAATCAATTTTTTTTTGTTCTTTACTTGTAACTTGAAAACCAATGGAGCAATCTCGATACTCTTGGAAAAGAATTGTGAAGAATCAAAATGCAAAGAAATGAACCCTAAAGCAATTCGATCGGATTTTCAGTAACGGAGAAAAACCGGAAAAAGCGAAAAGAAACAGTTTTTCAACAAAATTCATAACTTCCCCATTTTTCAGGATGTAGAGCAGGCTTCACACGACATAGTGGTGATTGATATTGACTTCATGTGTAAAGAACTCAGGCGCTGTTGCATCATTAGTTCTGGCATAATTGCAATCTGAATTTTTTAATGCGCTTTATTACAGCAGACCTGGATACGTCATAAGTGGTCCGATTCCAATTTTTCAAAGAGATGTTGAGTGTTGAAGTATAGCATTTTGCGTTGAAATTCTGCGAAATAGGTGAAAAATACTTGCAAACATGACCAAAAATCGGCGAGTGCGTGAAAGAGGCTAAGTAGGGGGGTAGAGCAGCAGACGCGAGGAAGCGTATGTATAGTAATACGAGCGCGCTGCGCCCGTTACGAATCTACTGCTCTACCCACACGCCTCAGCCGCTTTCATGCACTCGCCCGTTTTCGGTCATGTTTGCAAGTATTTCTCACCTATTCCGCAGCATTTTAACGGAAAATGAGGATGGTCATTTTGTAGTACTATATTTCAACTCTCGAAATCTTTCAGTTCTATTGGAATCAGACCACCTATAACGCATCCAGGTCTGCTGCAATAAAGTGCATTGAAAAATCAAATTGCAATTATGCCAAAACTAATGATCCGACAGTACCTGAGTTTCTCACACATAAAGTAGTACAAATCAATGAATACTATGTCGTGGAGAGTCTGCTTGAGACATATCTGAGCTAATATTTCTCACAATTTGATTCTCTACAATTCGTCCACTGAGAGTATCGAGATTGCATCATTAGTTTTCAAGTTACAAGTCAAAAACCATAAGAAAATAAAAATGAAATGCTTTTAAATGTTTATAACTAGCAATGATTACTCTCGTTTCAAACGTCCATCGTCTTGGATTTGGGAAGTTTTTACGACGTTTCGAATGTTTGTATGTGCAATCATCTTCAGGTGAATACTGACAAGTTTAGGTGCTACTTACCAATTTATATGTTTGTCGGTGCAATGGTGCGTGTAATATCGCCATGTGTGGTGATGCGTGTAATTTTGCGCGGTGTAGTGGTGGGAGAAGATTCGCGCATCTGCAGATGCCAGAAAAAGCAATTAGTTCTTGATCTCAACGCTTGGTTGAATAAAAGTGTTTTCGGCTTCGATGATGGGCGGCCCCTTTGAACTTCCGTTTGAACCAATGCTCCCCTCTATGTAGAACACTTGCGTCGTCCCATAGAATTCGATGGTGCTCAGTCCAGGCACGGTCAGCAATTCCCGATTTTGACGTTTTTCCACGTTGAGTCCTTTTCTTGTGCTCAGCCAATCTTACCGATAATGGCCTCTGTGTCTCCCCAATATAGGAATCTTCGCATTCACATGGAACTTCATGAATAAAATACTTATTGATTTCATTTTTGTTGTCAGGTTTGGTTTTGGTGGAGAAACTCCGTGAAGTACCGCCGGATTGGAAACTTCACGCACACCACACCGCGCTAAATTGCACGCACCACTGCACATCGCTGAATTACACGCACCATTGCACCGATAGTCATATAAATTTGTAAGTAGCACCTGAACGTGTCAGTATTCACCTGAAGACGAATGCAGATACAAGCATTCAAAACGTCGTGAAAACCTTCCAGATCTATTGAGACGATGGACGTCCGAAACGAGAGTAATCGAGTTAACTCATCGTCTACAATATTCAAACAAAAATTGGTAACCGGGTAATACGGACTCAGCATCAGCGACAAGTTCAGAGGCTACGAAAGGACAATGATAATACTTACCAAGGTTGAAACTCATATCCAGTTTCTTCGGAAAGCCAGGGACAACAACATCATCCAAGACGGTTTTCAGGTGAAGTCACTCTTCCCCGGAGAACGAGCACAACGCATCATGGAGTGAGCCAGTCACGCACTAATCAGGTCGCAGATCAACTTCCACCGTTGGAAGAAAGAATGCTGCTACAGGGTGCTACGGCCAGATTCCAGGAAATCAGATAGTACACCATAGAGGAGTACAATCAACCCATATTTGACAAGATTAAAAATACATGCGCGAGAATCCGTCAGGAAAAAGAGAGGAGGCATCAGAAGAAATGTAATCTAATAGCAGGAAGAACACGATCTCCACAAATCAACAACGAAGGTAATGAAACCATTATCAATATCTCAACTAAACTCCTCACAGAAGTAGGGGAGTCCCTGCTCGAAAAAGGATTGAACTTTGCAGTTGCACCAAAAACAATACCTCTCCTGGATATTGTGAGCTCTGTAGAGTCAATAAGTAGCAGAATGAATCCCATCCAGGCAGAAGAGTTTAGATGGAAAGTGAAAGAGACACTCGGAGAGGAGAGAAATCCCCGGAGTTACATCACTGCAGGGGAACAGAGAGCCCCAAAAATCCCACGAAAGGATTCATATATATTTTTCCAGCCGATGAAAGAAACCCCACGGCCATCATGAACACCACAACATATGATGAAAAGATAGAGTCGTTTCTCCACACAGGGAACTGTTAACTCTACAAGGATCCAACATCCTATATGGAAAAGAAGATCTACAACACTCTGAGGAAATTAAAAAAATTCATTCCAGACAACGAACGATCACATCTGACAGCGAACCACCGGATCTGTACGGGCTTCCGAAAATCCACAAACCAGACATACCACTGAGGCCGATCACCAGCTCCCGGAACTCACCAACCACAAGTTATCGAAAAACTTCTCACCGATACTACAACCGTTAAAAGGAAATAGCAGTTCGAAGGTCAATAATTCCAAGCACTCCGTAGACACCATCAAAGATTTTGAACTTGGACCAGAAGATCATTTCATCAGCTTCGACGTGGAGGGCATTCACATCAATGTCCCCATAGAGAAATCCCTTAGCATCATCGAAAGGAAACTCGAAGAGGATAACCAGCTCCATGGGAGTGCTGACTTTCCCTTCCAAGCAATACTGGAAACACTCTAGTGCTGCCTACAGAACTCATATTTTCAGGAGAAGTACCAATTCTCCTCTCAAATCGAGGCACTCCCGATGAGTTTATTCCTTTCTCCAATTATCGCCAACATATACATGGAGTGGTTCGAGGAATTGGCTATACGGGGGGCATAATACAAACCAAAGCTGTGGTTGAAATACGTGGATTGTTCTTTCATTATATGGAACAACGGGGATGAAAATCTCCAGGATTTCTTCTCAAGGATTATCAGAATCAGGAATTTGATCAAATTCACGATAGAAATCAACAGTGCCTCACCCTTCCTCGACGTGAACGTTGAAACAATGAGCAATGAAATCTGCACCCCTGTCCACAGAGAGCACACACATATGGGGCAGTGTCCCAACTACAGCTCCAACCTTCCGAATTCGACAAAGAGAGGTATCGTGAGAAACTATTGGTGGAGAGAGCGATGCACATATGCATCGACGAGCAGTCACTAGATGCCAAATTGAACCACATCAGAAATGACCTCTACCAGAATGGATACCCCAAGAAACTCCTAGAAGAAGTATTGAAAAAACTCCAGAAAATTAAGACATCTGAAGAGCAACAACAAAGCAGAGTGATCTGCCTTCCGTCCATCAGAAGTGTCTCCGAGAAGATCAGAAGGATCTGAAACAAGTTCAACATCAAGAGCTGCTTCCAGTCCGGCAGTACTCTGAGGAGTTTCCTCACCAAGACCAAACTTGACAACAAAAATGAAATCAGTAAGTATTGCATTCATGGAGTTCCATGTGAATGCGGAGATTCCTACATTGCAGAGACAAAGAGGCCGTTATTGATAAGATTGGATGAGCACAAGAAATGGACTCAACGTGGAGAAACGTCAAAATCAAAAATTGCGGACTACGCCTGGGCTGAGCACCATCATATTCTATGGGAAGATGCAAGTGTTCTTAATAAAGGGGAGCATTGGTTCAAACGAAAGTTCAGACAGGCCGCCTACATCGAGGCCAATAACGCCTATAGTCAACCAAGTGTTGAGATCAATGATGTATGGAAACCACTAATTGCTCTTTCTGGCGGACTGCGGAAGCGCGAAACTGCACATGGCGGAATTACACGCACCATTGCACCATATAAATTGGTGAGTAGCACCTGAACTTGTCAGTATTCACCTGAAGACGATTGCAGATACAAGCATTCGAAACGTCGTGAAAACCTTTTAAATCCATTGAGACGATGGACATCCGAAACGAAAGTAATCAAGTTAACACATCGTCTACAACCTTCACGATAGTAATCACGCAACGTACTAGTTACAACGGTTGCAGAGTTTTCATCAATCTTCTTTGCTTTCCTAACAAATTCAGCTTTTGAAACTTCAGCTTGGACTGAAGCATGATCACCCGTGTGCTCATGGAAAGGTATGGTGCTAACAATATTACCTGCATAAAAAAATAATTAATAACAATACAATTATTAAAAAAAGAAATAAAAAGTTCCTAGAAATTATGAAATACAATACATAACTCGTAATATCAACCAAATATCACCTGTTTGAAGCTCATTATCCGTGTGAATCAGTGAATTACATTTGGGGTCAGATGCACAACGCCATGATATATTGTTTTTGTTCACTTTCTTCAAAGAATACAATATTCCATCATATGATAAGTTTTTGTCCCTTCTGGGACGGAACAAATTTTTATTGCCATTTCATATACTAGGAAAAAACAACACTTATTGTCAGGCTTATCAACAATATTGATATAACAAGCCTTCGAATATCTGAACCTCAATTTGCAACAAGCAATAAGAGTGAAGTCAGGTACAGAATAAAAACAACTTGCAGAACGTATACTTCAACTCATTAAAATGCACGAGATGGCGAAACCTACAGAAACTAAACGTAACTCAACAGTCCACCACGAGATGTCAGTATTGAACCAATTTCTGATGCAAAATTATACGGGGATTTTCCATCATGGGGATATTCCATCCGAATATATTCTGTCCGGAGATAATTTGTCATGGGGATATTTTGTCGAGAATATTTTGTGCGGGGATCACAACGCCTGATACCGTCTGGCCAATAAACGTTTTCTTGCATAGACCCCATGGCACTCCATTGGTATATAGTATTCGAGATTCTGGGTAGTTTGTTTATTCTGTTATTAGCTTCCTTTGAATCTCTCCAAAGAACTCTGCTAAGCTTTCCTGTGATCCCCCTGATATGGTTAGAATATTATTTCACTGGTTGGTTTCCGAAAGGTTTTGTTTTGTCTGAATTGGGATGCTAATTCGATATTTTTCTCGGATTATTCATTCATTTGTAGGGATGTTTCGATGGTGTTCAACTCATCTATGTGGTCGTCGTCGGCCAATCTTTCTGATGGTGTTTGCTCTCGTCACCGAATGGATGCCCTGAGTAGATAGACTACAAGGGTTCTGGCGCAACCCCTATTTTGGGGTGGGTTTTGGCGAGTGAGTGAGGGGGTGGTTTTCGGGTGGGGGTAGGGATGATGGAGGCGGTCATGGGCGGTTCGTTGTGGGAGGGTTTGTGAAAAAAATGGCGTGAGAGGGTGGGATGGTGGTGGGCGTGGGGATGAGTGGCTTGATTGGTCGGAATGGTGGCAGCCATGTTGTGTATGGAGTGATTGAGAGGAGGTGGGGAGCGGAAGGTCGGGGGGTGGTGATAG
>JAFIRS010006399.1:0-38031 GCA_018342105.1 Gonioctena quinquepunctata
ATTCCAACGGAATCAGTGGCGAGACATAATTCTCGGAATTGATTGTTTATTCAGGTGTTGGCGGAAAGATATGGATTTCTGAGAAATTTGCATTATCTAATTCTTGGAATTTTCCAATCGTTAGCTAATTCCGAGAAGCAATAAAGATGGGGAATTCTTAGAATCGGCACGCTCGAACCGTGGGAATATTTTGTACAGTCAAGGTCAAATTATGATGCAATCATTGGCCGCGAAAAGCATATTCAAATATATCAAACGACACTAACGTTTGTATGGAGAGAGTGGTTGCAATCGGATGAACATTTTTTCTTTGTTAACGATGAGCGGTTATATTTTTTCTTTCTATTTATGGTTGAGTTCCAGGCTCCCACGAATGCGTCAAAGATCAGTGACATGCTCCAGAGACCGTTAAACACCCTCAGGCGGGGTCGGTCTTCCAATATTGAACATTAGTGGAATTCCTAACCTAAAACCGTCATACTTTTTTATATCAATGATTGAGCCCCCCAATGCAGCTTTCTCACACGATAACCTCACATATCTCAGAGCTCCGTAGTAGTCAACCGAGACTGTTGAATATTCCAGGCGGGTGGGCCCCCATAACGGATAATGAAATTCCCAACCTAAAACCGTCATACTTTTCTCTTCTCTATGACTACGAGCTCCAATACGGCCCCTTTCATAACGTACGCCAGCAGACCTTAGTGGCAACCTCCAGAGACTGCTGAATATCCTACAGGCGGAGGCTCGGCCCCCATAACAGACATTTTTTTTCTCAACTTAACCTACAACCGATATATTTTTTCTATAAATGATTGGGCTCCCAATGCGGCTTCCACACATATCTCAAACCTCCGTAAGAGTCTCCCGATACCGATAAATACCCCAAGATAGTCGACCCCATAACAGACATCTTGAAATTCCTAACCTATAGTCGCCATATTTTTTCTATGAATGGTTGGGTTCCCTCAACGTTCTCATACATCTCAGACCTCTGTGGGAGACTCTCGATACTGATAAATACCTCAAGAGACTCAGCCCCATGACGGCCATCTTGAAATTCCTAACCTACAGCCGCCCATCTTTTTTCTATATATGGTTGGACACCAATGTGGCTTCCAGTTGTCACAGACCTACGTGGCAGCCTCCAGATACCGCTGAAGAACCCAATCGTTACCCCCCATAGCAGACATCTTCAAATCCCTGGCCCCCCTATCCCGGACACCTTGAAATTCCTAACGTTTCCCCCACAGCCTCCATGTTTTTTCCAATGATAGGCGGCCATGTTTTTTTCTCTTAGCGGCAGTCATGTTTTTGGGCCCCCCAAAACGATCCCCCGTTCCCAGCTGTCTCAGACCTCAGTGACAGGCCCCATTCGTCGGTGCGGGACTATGTGGCGGGAGTAACCGGACAAATATTTGAGTGAATATATTTTTATTCAGGCCATATATGTCTGTACACCTGGAATTTTTTGAGCTATCCAAAGCTGTCATTATTTCATCCCTGGTCACTGGAGTAAAAAAATTATATGCATGGAGAAACAGATGTATTCGTGTCATGTATATAAATGTCATCTTTAGGGAAAGAATCGATAATGTTTATTGCAACCAAGGTGAAATAGTCGCTAAAATCGTTTGGAGTGATGTCACAGGCAAATGTCCTATTTTTAGATTTATTTCTATGATAGTTAAACTAGGTTTATCTCATAAACCCGTATTGAACAACTGAAACAAAATTGGTAATCCCGGTTTAACACTAATCACTTGATCCTCTTTGATTGAACAACCGGCCTCAGACAACCAGAAAGCCATGTGAAAATTAAATACCTATCTCCGTTATTGAGAATCATAAAAATTCCGCTCTTGTTCCCAATAAATCCGTGGATTCAACCTCACCCGATAAGCAAGATGGAACCCCTCCGAAAACATTATATAATCTGTCGCGCCAAACGCCGCGAGCAAAAGTAGCACAGCATATCATAGTACGAGAATATTTCCGAAGCGAAGAACATGGAACTGCTCCGGTTAAAATTAAAATTCCATACATCGGGCTTTGGAGAAATCAGTTGTGCGCCAACAAGCGAAGTGATCGTCACGTGGGCTGCTACCGATCCGAATCCGTACGAACTGATTGCCGAAGTGGTTTTAGAGTAAATATCGGAAGTTTAGTAAATATAAGATCCAAGATATAATTTATTTTGAAAATTGTAGGGTTTGATAAATGAACGATCCGCGCATCAGACGTCAGATAGGCAGTAAAGAGGAGGAAACCGACTAGAAATCATTTCCGAACGCATTGGGAGTATTAGTATCTGACCGAGACCGAATGGAGAATGGAGTAGTCACGCTAGCGATACCCAGTACGAGTTGTGAACCAGCGAACGAAGCAGACCGCCATCAACCCGAGTTTTGCCGGAGGAGTGATAGAAGAAAAATCCTGCCGTCCGGTGAATATCATATATCAGGTTAAAAGGTATAGGAAATTATTGTGAGTGTCGCAATTGTCAGTCGCGCATGATTTGTTCTAACTCCGCGCTACGCATTTGAGTATTGTCCGAGGCAACACGTACGCGAATACCGAAGTCCGTGATAGTGTCACAGTCTTGCCAAGTGAACTAGACAATCTGTGAGCATTCGTTTTAATAAGGTACAGTTCATTGATGAGTGTGTGGGGTGGCTTCTCAGGGAATAGGAAATAAGGATCAATGTGGTAGGAAACACGATTGGATACGGTCACTGAGGGGGTAGACATTTCTCGCGTCTCACCTCCATACGATCCAGCGTGGCTTTTCAGGAGAATACAATAGTAAGATGAAAGTAGTGGGAAACACGAGTGGATACGGTCACTGAGGGGGTAGATATTTCTCGAGTCTCACCTTCATACGATCCATCGTGGCTTTGCAGGGAAATATGTGAGTGAAATGAAGAAGGGTGGATACGGCACTGAAGGGGTAGACATTTCTCGCGTCTAATCTGCCTGCGTTCCAGCGTGGCTTTTCGGGGAAATAACAAGAGCAAAATGAGGAGGGGTAGGAAGCAAGAGTGGATACGGCACTGAACGGGTAGACATTTTTCGCGACTCACCTTCCTGCGTTCCAGCGAGATTTCTTCAGGGAAATACGGTCACTGAGGGGGTATACATTCCTCGCGTCCTACCTTCATACGATCCAAGGTGAGAATGAGTACAAATCAAAGGGAGTAAACAAGAAGAGGAAGTATAGGTTAAAGCAATTCCGCGCGGAGCATCACGAATAGTTACCCAAATTTGTTGCTTTGACAGTCCGTAAGCTGGCATTTAAACATCGTAATATGAAAAACCTGCCGCTTTGCAGCCGTTTTTGAGCTTTCATACTACTCCGTAAAAACTCCCCTCCCCACATGAGCATTTTGGTTACTATAGTAACATTTACCACGCTTGCTTGC
Source organism: Gonioctena quinquepunctata (assembly GCA_018342105.1). Lineage (NCBI taxonomy): Eukaryota > Metazoa > Arthropoda > Insecta > Coleoptera > Chrysomelidae > Gonioctena > Gonioctena quinquepunctata. The sequence continues at coordinate 3,423 of JAFIRS010006399.1, forward strand.
AAATGCCCCTTCCCCGCTTTCATTGTATACATTTCTTACCAGTCTTTGTAATAGCTTGAGGCTGCCGTCAGCCGCCCTGCATGTAGTTATTTTTGGTTGAAGATAATAAAACCATTTATCCTGTTTTGAAAATGGAGTGTTTTTATTTACCATTTTGAATAAAGTCACCTAGTGTGCAGTTAGCAGCCAGGTTCAAAACCCAGTCAAGGGCAATCAAAGACTGCTCTCGCGATCCCGTTGTATTGGTCAATACTATCCTGACACCTGGAGTGTTTCATTTCTTCACTGAGACTGCCCAGAGCAAAGTAGCCTTCCCACTATAACTGAAAGTGGCGCCCTCAATTTAGTGGGAAATTCAGCAGCCGAATCATGTTCTGGTGCCATATATTCTTTTTGTTTTGTTCAATATATATATGAATATTTCTCTGCTCCAACAAGACGATGGAACATTCCGAAAAACAGTTTGACTGACAAAGCTAAACAACTCAAGAGGGTCTGTGACACTAGATGGACATCTAGTGCTGACGACGGTTGTGCATTAGCTGGGAGCTACAAAAATATTAGAAAGGTCCTAATCCAATTGAGTACAGTGCCAAATTCAAAATCATGTGATGATTATAAAGTAACCCTCATGACGGTACTTCGGAATAAGTTATTGCAACGTATAAATACCACCAGTAAGTCACTCCAAGATGCACATTCTGATTTATTAATGGGTACAAACTTGCTCAACTCCCTATTAGAATTTGTCGAAGATATCCGAAATAACTCAGAAACAATTGAGGCAGATGCACTGAAGTTAACAGACAACAGACATTTTAGAGATGTAAAGAAAAGGGCCCGAAAAAAGAAACAGCATTTTGTCGAGACGACAGAAAATGGAATATATGTAACCGGGTAAAAATGCCTTCATTGTTAATATACACAATATTATTTGTGATGGACCCATCATGAAACTAGATAATATGAGTGAGGTGTATTGAAACATTGTCGGTTATTTCCGTATTTGATTGGACCTGAACATATCCGAGAATGCAATTGATTTACGGAGTGAGAAATTAATTAATTACGGAATATAGCAAAGATGAAGTACGTCAGTTCGTTAAATTTCTGAAAGAAGTGAATATGACAGAACCAGCAGGCATTTATAAACTTCCTACTGAAGGCTTACAGTCTTCGTTTCCGAACGTAGAAACAATTTTTTCGCTAGGCCCATATGTAATGCCAGTGGAGAACGATCTTCCTCCGCACTGAAGAGGGTTGAGAATTATTAGAGGAATAGTTTGTCCCAAGCAAATTTGAATACTTTGGCGATTTTGTTTATCGAATCTGAATCAGTCAAAGGAATTGATTATAAATCTATGAGACAAATTCGCCAAATCCAGAGCTAGAAATGATACTTCGTGAATTATTCACATACTTAGATGGTTTTATATGCATTTCCAGTTATTTGTGATCACTATTATCATCCGAAGGAAGTGTTTTTCATTTTGTCATTTTTACTTTAGAGATTGTTTTTTTATTTTCTTACTTTTATTTCATTTCACCCAAAACTGTATTTGATTTTTGAAATATTTATACTAGATGTATTTATGCTTAGTATTTTATATATTTTTCATATCACATGTATGATATCATCTCAATAACTGTGATATATCCCTAGTTGAACTAGTCGTAGTTACAATTTATTGATTCCCATTATTACACATGAATAAAAATGTTGTGTCCCACTTCATTCTTGTACCTGGTTAGGTCAAAATTTGAACCGAAGTATCAGGAAAACGCGTAACCTCGATCTAAATAAAAAAAATTGCCTGCAGCACATATACACCCCACACATCCTATAAAGAAGGGGCCCCTGATTTGTCTTGCGCCTAGGGCCCCTATTTACCCTAGTCCGCCCGCCATTGCACGGTGGTCAGGTTCGCCCATTCAAACACCTCTAATTCTGTATTGAACTGACACCTCTGCCACAGTAGAATTGCTGAAAGAACCAGTATTCTCATTATCCCCACTGTTTGGTATGCAATCCCAATGCGCATGTTCCAATCCAGGCCGGGCATTTTTGGGTGCGCAGTAAATTGTAGTGTGAACGGCAATGTTTGCAGATGAACAATTTTTCTTGAAATTCACCACTTTTGTCATCCAACTTCTGAAAACTCTGACCTATAGTTTGTTTATGGATCTCTGCTTCGCAATCCCTAACTGGCATAATTCGTTGTTATTGTTGTATTTTATTCAATCCGTATTTAGATTTGGATTTATATTTGAATATGATAAGGATTATACGAAGCGAGAATAATTTCAGTGAAACTTGGCAACATCCAAAGACTGTAAGTTCTAACCTACCTGAGTGTGAGTGTGTTGTATCGTTTGTATTCACTGCTCTTTTAAGTTCGCTTGCTTTGATTTTACCGTGTGTTTTGATTACAACTCTCGAATTCATACTTCAATGATGGCCAACAATTTGTTCAGACAACCCAAGAAGGCATCGGAATATTGTGTAGTTTGTTCCCATAATTCTAAGAAAAATCCTCAATACAGCTATTTCAGATTCCCCAAAGATGAAGCTAGGTGAGTTCAATACGATTGATTAATATGGCTGATGTGAAATGAGATGAACACTACTACAAAGTTCAAACCTAAATTTTCCAATGACTTTTTTTCAGGTGTAACGAGTGGAAACTGACTCTAGAGATAGTGAAACTGGATTCTTTAACTGCAGAGCAATGTTGTAAAAGGTTCAGAGTCTGTAGTGCACACTTCGAAAATCATATGTTTTCGAGCATACAAAAAAACAAACTGAAGAGGAATGCGGTTCCTACCATATTTGTTAATGCACAACATTCTACCCGAGAGGATGAAGCAGCTTCTGGTAAATATGAATATCCTAACATAATTACAGAGGTTTTCCTATATTTTGAGATAGTTATCTTTTTTAACCGACGAAAAAAAGGAAGAGGTTCTCTAGTCGACGCCTAGATTTTTTTACACCCATAACTTTTCACAGAGTAGTTCGATTTCGGTGTTTTCATAACTTTGTTCTGGGTTATCCGATTTAGATGATCCTTTTTTTATTGGATAAGGTATACTTCAGAGTTGAATTTGGAAAGGAATAATCCAACCGTAAGGGTAGAAAAATAGGGGATGATTGATTTTTCGACAAAAAAAAAACTGATAAGCAAAAAATAAAATGAACCTTGTTAGTCTTAATAATAACTGAGCTCCTAAACTAATGTGAGTAACTAATTTTGAGTCGCCGCCATGCATCCCGCTGTCCTCATTTTAGCTTTACCTAATTCTATTGCTGGTATGTTTGTCGCCAATTAAAATTAGTTGAACCATAGTTGTTATAAGAAGGTTTATTTAAATTTTTGCTTTGCAGTATCTTTTTTCGCCGGTTTAATTTTTTGTTAAAAGTTTTTATTTTTTTATATGAAATGTATAGTCATTTACTTTCAAACAAACTAATGCATTGGCAGATTTTTCAAAACATTAGAGGTTGATGGAACAAAAATTAAATAATTTCTCTTAGTAGTTGTCATATTTATATAATTTCATATTTGTGACACAGGACATACTAACACTAGTTAAAATTTCAAATTTGATGATGTAAAAAAAATCTGTTTTATGCCAATTATGACATTTTTCAAGCTACGTTGGGCACTACTAGCTCTATGACAGTATTCATTGACACATTATATGCAATATTGAATTTTACAGGAATTTCTGGAATTTGTATGCAAACATCATCCGGGTGGGAATCTGTTCCTAGTACGAGCTTCTCTATAGAGCATTCTACTGTGCCTCTGCTCGAAATATTTTCCCACTACGCCCGTTTCGTCCCCAGATACATCACGCCACCGCTCATTCCCGTTAAAAACATTGCACGCGTAGTACGGACCTACAATCACAGCACGTGCCTTGCTTGCTGTTATGCTTTTGTTTTATCAAAGCGGGACATTTTCACGTATTTTGGCGACAGCAGGACACATAGCTTGAAAGCGGGACGTTAGGTATAGATCGCGTTAACTCATGAAGATGTACGCTGTATCTTAAACATTTCCTAGATACTCACCAATAGTATTGAAAATTTTTCTGCTCACTGTGGTACTAACTATTTTCCGTTCAACCAGTCCATCGGCGATAGGGTTCATCACGAAACTGAGAATAAACATAACCAAATATGGTAGAGCAGATAAGTAGCTATTCTGAAAAAGAATTGTTTATGTATCGAATTTGCGTTGGGGTAATATTTCAACATACCGATGCGATATTCAAATTAAGTATATTTTGTAAGAAGCTGGGTATTTCTGTGAGAAGCGTCCAAAATCCCCAGTTCTGTCCCATGTGAGTTATGATCAGCGTGATAACTGGTACCGAAGTGAAGATAGACTTCCAGGGAGTTGGAATTTTCTGAAAAAAAAGGAACTGAACGAAAACATTTCTCCAAGGGGTTATGAACTAAATTACCCTACTCGTTGAAGATTTTACTGGGGATAATTCAATAGATGATTGAATAAAACGGAAATTGCATTCCATTATCGGGGATAGTTATATTCAAATTAATCTGGTTATCAAGCAAATATTGGAACTTTGTGTGGGTATTGTTTCCAAACTATCTAGTAAGTTGAGATCAGCTACTTCCTTTCTATATGTATTATTTCAAAATTGTTCTTTGGGAATTTATTTTGGAAGAGCTCCTAGAGCAGCTGTCATAACCCCATAAGTACAGAAAAACTTTCAAACACAAGAAAAAACAAGTATTTAATAAATATGAGCTCTATTGCCAGACAACATGATTCACTGGGAATGAAAATAAATTTTGAAATCAAATACTCGACCCAACTGATGAACAAGGGCACGTTAAAAATAGATATATACCTGCTCGCCCGGAATAGATATAAAAAACAGGCACCCTTTCACAAAGGAGCTATTAACAAATCGTCACCCTCCTAGTTATGCACCTCTAAGGAATTTCATAGTGAACAGAAGAACTATAAATTATAGGTTTTGACAGCTCATTGAGTGCAATATGATCACGAAATAGATAAATCATTCATTTTCTATACAGTCGTTCGGCTACCGTAACGAGCCATTAATTACTAAGAAGATGATTTATTATGACAAGTAGAAAATAACTAACGTTGGGAATGTGACCCCACGAGCCAACGAAGAACAATACATGGAACGGAAGAACCTATAAAAGTGCGAAACTGCGAGCAAAAATGATGATTCGGTCAACATAAGTCGTTTAAGTAACATGTCAACTCAGTTCATAGTACACCAGAGTAAAGTCCATATAACATGGCTATTCATACGGTCATGATATTTTTCAAGATTTAAAAAGAAGTCAAAAGTGATAAGTCAACTCTAGAACAAAAACAGCAATTTCCAATTACCAAATTTACCAAGTTGATAGTCAGTTTCGCCATAGCAAATCAAAATCTATTTAAATGCATCAAAACGGAACAATCATCCTGAGGTTGTCAAACCAAGAGATCATCTGGCATAAGATTATAACCAAAGATGTTTTTCTTTAATATACAGTGCGAGATAATAATTTAAACACGTAATTTCGGAAAATACAGTGATGAGCATTCCATTAAAGTTTTATCGTGTAGAATAAAAATACCGAGTGAATACAGTGATGACAGTTGATGGTCTGGAGTAAGTTATCTGTTTTTCTGAACAAATGTTTTGGTCAAAAGATTTAAAATGACTGTTATTTTGGAAGTTGGCATATATATATATATATATATATATATATATGTATATAAGAAATCAGTAATATTAGTCCCCAGTATTTTTCTGTTGCCAATTTTGTTCATTATTATTCATTTTCCGATTTGTATTATGTCAAGAACTATACAGAAAGAATAGTTTCCATTTTCTTTATAGTTTGCTAATTCTGTTTCAAAATTTTGTTTCTCTCAACTTGAGCCATGATTTCCAGGACATGTGGCTATATTTAATTATTATATAAATATATTTCTTATGATTCCGAATGCATTATTGGTATAAACTTCTGAAATCGGTAATACTCCTAGATAAACGCCCCACACTCCCAAGTATAGAGAGAAAGGGATATTTCTTGAAGCCGCTCTCGAGAAATAATCTCGGTTCAATTATTCCCAAGTAATTGATGCTCCCTATACGTCAAAGTAGTTACTTTGACGAGCAATTCTACAAAAAAGTATTAATCAATTATAGGGTCACTATATTTGAGATTTCTTTAGCGATATTGGTTTATTAGTGTTGAATATTTCTTCTGATAACCAGCCAGTGGTGTAGCTGGAGTAATCAGAGTGGTATTTATTTTAATACACACTTTTTACTACTGTAGCTTACCACGGGCAGTTAGTGAGGGATTTAACCATCTTATTATATAATTCCATAATAGACCAGTGGCGTAACACAGCGATTTCTTGAGTCTATCGTGTCGTTTTTTTCTGGCGTAAAACCATGTCAAACATGTTAGGTTCCTTTGGGTATGTCTCCGGGCATATAAAATCGCATTTTACGACATTTTTTTGTGGTCACAAACTTTAAAAACAAAAAAAAAAGTGTTTTATTTTTATTTTTGAGGAAACAAGTTTTTTTTGTTTCCACCGCCATATCTTTATAAATTTCGAAAGTACCGATTTTTTTGGGTCAAATTGAAGCACACACTGCAGCGCCTTCACCAATACAAACAGTTTGGGCAAAATTCGCACTTTTAATCAAAAATAAATCAGATAAGCTTAAAATATATATTCAATGTATTGGAATCTTCACCAATAGATAATCTTATTTATTTTTGAAAATATTTCAACGTTACTGGTAGTCGCAAAATACAAAAATATCGAATCTATTTGAAGTCGTATATAAACAAACAGTGCCTTTTGATATTTTTGACAGAATATTTGTGTCAAAATACTGCAGAATATTTAAACGAGGAAAAATATTAACCATTGCTGCATGATTTGAATGAACAAAAAAAGTTGTTTCACTTGATAAAAATCACTCAGAAAGTCTCAAAGATCTATTTAGTTGTGAGGAAGAGGCATGCATTAAGATGGTTTTGCATGAAATATAATTAGGCAATGAAATATTGGTGAAATCAGTAGAAACAGATGTCTTAATTTTACTTATTCACTTTTTTTGTTCCAACTCTGACTTACATAAAACTTGGACACGGCGCTACCAGACGATTTTTATCAATAAACGAAGTGGTGAACTTATTTTCTTCTTGTCTTTTGGCACTTCATTGTTTTACAGGTTGTGATACCACTTAGTGGGTTTTTTAAAATAGGGATGAAATCTACATTCGATGTTTATATAAAATGTTATCGCCCTTCAAAAATTTTCTGAATTGAATGAAAACGCTTCAAAAATTGTTATAGAATTGGTTCTTCTACAATACAAAAACAAAGACAAACAAGTCCAGAAATCAAAAGACCTATGGATCAAATTAGCAACAATAAATAAACCATCACCGGAGCTTCCTCCAACTGAAGGAGCTTTATTCCAGAACTTCTTAAGTAAACGGAGATTTAAATTGTAATATATTTTTTTAACTAATATGCTTTATTTTTACTGCAGGTGTATGTATCAACTTAGAATATGGTACAGTAGCGATATACCAACACTGGAACTGACGACATAGGGTCTCTAGTATTTTTTGGATGATAAGCCAATTCCTCATTTTGTTCGAAAATTTTTAAGTATATTTTGTTCAGATGAAAATTGTGACAATCTCAAAGAAGGCCTAAAATGTTGTAACGAGTGTAAATGTCGTTCCTGTGAAAATATTATTAAAGATTTCGAGACAGATACGGACAGAATCCACGAACCAAAATGTTATTATTGTAGCGCCCAAATAACGTCTTTACTTTAATTCAATTAGAAATGTCTAGTAAACTTACTAATTAGGTGGGTAGTTGATAACACTGATTGATATTTTTAGATAGAAATTATTAAGGGAAGTTTTTGTGTCTGTGAAAGAGAGTTGGCGAAGTGCAGACAAGAATTTTTGAATTCTAGAAAAACATATCCTCGGGCAGGGATCGAACCCGCGTCCACATGATTACTAGTCAGGTGCTCTTCCAACTGAGCTACCGAAGACGTATATTCGCATCTGCGGTCGGGATATCACTTTCTAGAATTTAATGTTAGTGTGTTGTGGAAAGTTATAAGGTGGAAGGGAACTCATTAGCTCTCAAATGACTTTCCACAACACACTAACATTGAATTCTAGAAAGTGATATCCCGACCACAGATGCACAGAACAACTTAGGCAGCCCCTAGACCTAGACGCTGTATATTATTATTGTACAATATTATCAAGAGAAGACTATTTGAAATATTTATTGTACAACCTCTTGATATTAACAACATATGATCAATATTACTGTACAATATGAAATATTGAACAATAATATTGATCACCTAGAAAATGCTTTTGATCACTACTTGTTTTGTACCTATTGATATAAGTTGAACTACTACATCCCGACCAGGACCGTCAGATCGCTAAAGCCGAGCAGGCAAGAATATGAATTTGGCCCGTTAAAAAAAATCGCTGATTCAATGCTATAAACGGGACATGAACATTTTTCATTTTATTTTTTTTCCAACTATTGGATTCAATTTGTACGCAAGATGTATGTACAACTTTTCTTAAGTAAACTTCGATAGCCTAAAATTACGCTACTGAAAATAACATGTTTGAAATTCTTATTATTTTAACAACTTGAAAAAAAACTGGATTCACGTGAGACGTTGTTCGAAGCGCTATTGTCTACTTTAGTCTAAAATGAAAAATATCTTGATAGCTCAAGTATTTTCAGAGATATAACAGTAGAGACATTAAAACACATGTTTCATTAAAAAATGTTTTGCCGAAATGAAAAAGTTCTCAACTACCAGAAAATGTCGTAAAAAGTGATTTCATGTACACGATGACCTTATTGAAGAATCCCACTAAGTCTGGTTGGGTTCTACGCCGTATTTTTTTCTCGAAAACTGAGCGACTTTGTTTCCAAATTTTACTCTACTACATAAAACAAAAAAACTAAAGAAATCCAACCACCATTCTCATCGTTCTGGAGATTGTGGTATTTTTCCAGAAATCAGTGATCTCGCCTATTGAGAAATATGCTCAAATTTTCACAAAAAACCAAGTGGAAATTTAAACTATTTTCAACAAACGTCGATGTACAAATGATAAATTGGACCAAATTTTGAATTAAAATATTATTATAGTAATATGAGAGACGCGGCTCCTAAGGTGTATATGAGATACTAGTACTCTGAACCATGAAAAATGGGAAAACATTGTTGCTGTGATTTCAAATCTGAATATTGTTTCTAATTCGGAACAACTTTCTTTCAAAAAACTTTCTCGATAATCTCGAAAATAAGGGTAGTTTACTCATGATCAAGATTCCTACTCTTTGTTATCCCTTGTACACCGTTTGGAAATTTAGAATTTTGACAACTCAAGTGCAAGCCTTCCGCAATGCTCCAATTTATCAAGAATACAATTTTGTGACAAATGGACAATTAACAAGTTTCCCATAGGGTGCAAACTTTCTGGAACTCACTGTATATTGCTTCAGACTTCTGGTCATAAGTCTTACATCGGCATAAATCAGTTTGAAAGAACTATAAGCGCGTTGAATATTTTTATGTTCTGAAAACTTCAAGTTAAAGTCCATGAGGATAACAAAGTTCTTCACAAAAATGGCTACTGATCATTTCCAACTGATATGAGTTGAGATTGAATGATTGTGATTATCAGGAGTGGAAATTATTTTATTGATATAATTATTATTATTCATAAGTTCATTTTCCGATATCAGTTTATGTGCTCAATTTTTCTAGAAATTTAAGTATCATCGACAGTTATTATTATAAAAAAAAAATCTGCAGTGTATACAATGATTGATGAAGGATCTAGTATTGATCCTTGTAGTAATATGGAGACATTGAGAACTCACATTTTTATGGAGATTCTTTGTTTTCTTTCGGAGATGAATGATTTGAATAATAACAAGGCATTTCACAAAACACGTAGTATTGTAACTTTAATAATGAAAGATCATGATGAATAGTATTGAAGGCTTTCGAGAAATCAAATCAAATGAAGGAGCTCACTTTTCATTCATCCCATACTTGTAGGATTCTATTGTATTAGGAAAAAAGTACCGCAAGTGCACTGGTGTAAGTTTGCTATAGAATCCTATGCGCTATACCATTTCCACCGTAATAGAAAATATAGAAATTGATAATGAATAAAAAACAGTGCATCGTGAACGCAAGAAAAACATTGGGGGTTATGTATTTATTTAAATAAATAAAAAGATAGAGTTCGGTACCAAAGACGATCGGGATTGTCTGCATCTCCGATAAAAGAGTTGAGTTCTGAACGAGTGCCAAGTTTTATAGCAGTTCCATGAATCATAGCTATAGGAATGTACAACGTTCTTCAATTGAATTGAAAGAAAATGCGTTACGTTCTTTAATATAGAATTTATAACTTGACAAGTTTCAATAGTCATTAAATTACATGAACGTGATGATATTTTAAAAAAGCTTGGAATGTACATTTGCTAGTTCCATCTTATACTACAAATAATTCAGTTGGATATAAAACTTTCCAAGGTATAAATTCAATATTCAAGATTGTAACAAATTGAAGAACGTTTAGCTTTGTACCGAACTCAACTTCCTTTTCACATTTATGTTCTACTCAATCAATAATCGTGTAAGGATATCATCATATATGTTTTTCTTCAAGTTGGAGTAAATTTGTTCATCGAACATGATAAGTATTTCTCAGATTCGTTATTATCTCAACAAAAAATCAGAATCAATCCACATTATCAACCATAAAGTCGACATTTCTAAAAAAGTTAGTAAAAGAGCGTATTTCTTTTTGAATGGCGAAAAAACGGTTAGACAACATTAACTTTTCCTTAGTGAGAACCGTGAGTTCACTTTTATTTGAAACGATTCTTGTCGTCAATTATTATATATGCACATTATATATGAATATTGTTGTTCTTTCGCTATTCGGAAACAAATAAGCTCTTCTAGTCAATATACCTACTGAAGTTTCTTCTTCATTTTTCGCGATACCGCATACAATCCACGACTTCTCTTTTTCTGATATACTTCTGTGTTTTTCTGGGCTATCCGACCCAAAAATTACCCATAAAGCAAACCAAAGGATTCCCAAGCCTCCGTAGAGATAAAATATTATAGGCCAACCCACTTTAGAAGCACAAATGATTCCTGTTAAAGGCATAGCGATCACGTTTCCCAGTGCCATACCTGAAATCAAGGATGATAAATAATACTAATAATTTCATGTAGAATAAAGAGTGTCTATATAATTTTCCATTAGTTTCAACATAATTTTCAATTTAATCTCTAACAAAAACCAGGAAGATCTGCGGTAGGCATTATTGCTGAAAACATGAGAATTTTTGCGGATCTTCTTCAGTAATTTTTTATGTAACAGTAATATTTCAGCACAAAGAGATACTGGAGGTCTTTCAGATCTCGGTTCCTCTCCTGAAGTTCCCCTTTGGATTCACGAATCTATGACCCACTTTAACACTAATAATGTGTTTTTTATAACTAAATGCAGATACCACTTTTATGATGAAAATAATTTATTCCTTAACGGTCGCTGACGAAGTAATTGAGACATAGTAAGTATAATTTTTCTTATTGTTATAGTGAATATAATGAGTTACATATGAATTGCGTTTTGTCGAAATAAAAAAATAATCTATTCAAAACTAGAACAAAACGACACTACATTTGCCGACAACGTTTTAGCATGGAAAATGATAAATATGAATAATTGCAAAAGTTAGTAAACGAACTGTGTTTCGTTATTATTCATCTATATCGTTGATAGAGGCACCATTATTAATAGGCAGATTTTTCCAAAACTGAATACGATGTTCCGGGATAATGGATAATAGTAAGTAAGTAATTCCTCTAATGGGCTTCTTATTTAGTGGGAATCTTATGCCGTTCTTTATATTTTCATTTCGGAGGAAATTTTGCTCCATTTCATCACCAGAAAAACTTTTTTTTGCACGAAATTGTATATCTTTTTTAATTTATAAATTGATGAGCAGTCTTCCCCTCTGAAGAAATCATGGGGCGTTGAAACATTAACTTTTTTGTTGTTTGCTTTTGTTAATACATTGACAAAATCTCTGAAATCATATACTTTGGAGTCCCGTTCCATAGTAAGTTCCACTTGGTGATGGAAGTTGTCTGCGGACATAAATGTATGCCCTGGTTTAGAATATTAAAAACAAATTTCTTGTGTAATGATCTCTAATGAATTTACTATATAAATTAAGAAGGACAAAAGTGTCCAGTTTTATTTTGAGAAGAACAATTGTCAACCCATATTACTATATTTTCACAAACTCTTATTTCTAGAAGAAAGTTATAATACACGCTTACGATATCTTCTTTCTGTCTTCCAGCTAGAGCTTCATGCCAAGGAACCGCATTAGGAAGTGAATATTTTTGTTTCGTTCCTAAAGAAACTCTGATCGAAGGCTATGATATGCTTTTTAAAACATATTCAATTTCGGAAACATTATAACTTTTTGCAAGTGTCCAGAGAAATATGCTGAACTTTTATCCGGAACTTCTGCATCATGTCTGTAAGCTTTACGAGCTTCATCTGCCATGTTTATATGGGATCTCCAAGAAACACACGCATCTCACTCAACACCTGGATTCTCTTTGGTATGTTCCGGATTGTGGAGTAAAAAACAGATTTCGCATTGCTCGTGCCCAAGTTATTAATGACTGTCAATCAGATATCCATAAGTATCACACGAGGCAGGCTAATAACATTCATGATTATCCAGTTACATAATGTATTTCCGTTCATAATAAAATTTACGTTCTTTATCCATCGAAGAATATTTTTCTACAATCGCTAACATACATGGATTTCAATCACCGGATTCTTAATAATCTTTAATGATAATATTCTACGCCACAACCACTATCCCAAATATCTCGGTGTTACATTGGACCGCACCCTCTCTTTCAACAAACATTTAACAAACTTGGCAGCGAAGCTGAGAACTCGTAACAATATTCTGTACAAACTAGCGGGGTCGACCTGGGGAGCTGACGCCTCAACACTACGCACGTCCGCACTCAGTCTGGTCTTTCCTACGGCCGAATATTGCGCATCGGTCTGGCTAAACAGTCCTTACGTTAGCAAGGTGGACACCGTTCTCAACCAAACAATGAGAATCATTACAGGATCTATTAAATCCACACCAATCGAATGGCTACCCGTGTTGTATCATATCGAACCACCGAAAATCCGTAGACAGCAGATACTAGTACGAGAGTTTAAAAAGGTCAGCGGAAACCTAGACTTACCGATCCATCAAGACATAATTAGATTCAACCGACTAAAATCTAGGAATCCAACTGTCAAAACAGCCCAACAGCTTATAACCAACAACTTTAACGGACACAACGAGTGGATATCGAACTGGCAGAGCAAAGTTAGTCCAGCCTGGCACTCCTTGCTGGACCCGGATAATCCACCACAAGGCTTCAACATGCCCCGGAAAACTTGGGTCCGGTTAAACAGGATCCGGACTGGCCATGGCAGAAGCGGCTCGGCCCTTTTCAAGTGGGGGATGAGTGCAAGCCCAGAATGCGATTGCGGCGCAGCCTCTCAAACAATACATCACATTACCTATGAATGTCCGACAAGAGCATTTCCTGGCACAACTCTTGACCTTTCACATGCAACACCCCAGGCCATCCAATGGCTTAACCAACTGAATATGGAGCTGTGACAATATCTTCAAATAATTTTTGTCTATACATTGTAACTTTTGTTGTGTTAGTACATCTTGTTTCTTTATGTATGTTTGTACACGCCATAAGCTAAATAAATAAAACCGGATTCTGATTTCTCTAGTTTTGTATATTGTCTTCATACATTTACATGAGTTTTATGTTTTATCTTCACACTTTACATTGGCTAAATTTTGAACTTTGTTTTTATACACACTTGTGAATGTTTGGGATGTTACTAGCGAGTCAACTACCAATATGTGTTTGTAAATAATAAAGTTATATTCTATTATATGTCTCACTAGGCATCCCAACTGGATAGCTAATTGTTGAATATCAAGTTATGAATTTAAATTTTTCAAATAAATGATCACCTGCGTATACTAATCCTCCCCATTTAACTCTTTCTGAAATTGGCGCCCATACGCTGAGAAGAGTATGGATTGACGGCAGAAGGAATCCTTGGGTCAGACCCTGGCCAAATCTGCAGATCAACACGCCGATATAATCGAATTGTTCTCCAAAGAGCGGAATGAAGGCCGAAAAAAGGGATGAAATTAATAGCGCACCACCAAGGAATCGTTTCGGCCCATATTTTTTCGCCACATAACCAGCACCAAGTTGAAGACAAATGTAACCCCAGAAGAAGGAGGACAGGATCAAATTCTTCTTAGGCTTCCATTCAGGATATGTCTGGAAATAAGCAATAAGTGAATGATCACCTGAGAATCTTGGAAATAATAATAATAATAATAATATATTATTTATCAAACAGAGTATAAACAAACATCACTAAATAAACAATCGTAAAGATTGTTCCTTGTGCGTGATATAGCCTCTAGAAGTAATATATTTAAAAGTACATATAGTAAAAGTAAGTATATGGGTAAAAGCTGCATTCTCGTAATTTTGAGTGAATATAACGTTCATATTACACATATTCAAAGTGTCTTAAATGATTAACAGATTTATTCAGGTATCGCATGAGGTTTAAAGTGTCACAGTCGGTTGAATAGTCATATCCAGGATATCTCATAAAGTGAATAGCACAATCGGTTTATAGTCACATTCAGTGAGTATCATGAGAGTTTGGAATATATCTCTGTCATTATTTTTGAACCAATTTTTAACTTGTTTCTTAAACGTTACGTAGTTTTGGTTAGTTTCTATGCTATCGGGTAATGAGTCCCAAGTTTTTGGATCCAGATAGCTGCAGTGCCTCTATCCAACTGTTTTCATATATTCCGGACACTATGTTTTCGTTTTCTAGTATTATATGGGTGATCTGATGGTGTTATTTTTATTCCATTTTATTTATTCTTTGTAGCATTTTTTGGTAATAGAGTTGTCTGGTATCGAGAATGTCACATTCTTTGTATACGTTGTCATTTCCTCCCTTTACCTAAGATGATTTCAAGAATTTTCCTTTATACAATATTGAGACAATTCAAGTGCGTGCGTGTCCTTTCCATCCTATTTTGCCATATGTAAGTTGAGACTGAATTAAACGGTAATAAACTGTTTTTAAATGAGTAATATCGAGGTATTCTTTCAAGAGCTCACATCTTAATAGGAATCCTAGCAGTTTTTTTTATGAGATACGATATTTGTAAATCCCATTTTATATATTGGATTTATGCCAAGGTATTTTATGGAGTTGGCTTCGAGAATTGATATACTTTGACTTATATTTAATGGTAGTTAGTACGTTGTATTGGAACCATTTACTGATATCATTGAAATCTCTTTCTGCCTCAGTTTTCAGTTATTGCCAAGTGTCGGCATTATGAAATACAGCTATGTCATCTGAAAAACTTAGAATAGTTTCTTCAGATGTAATTTTCAATAATCTGTCTATACAGATGGTGAACAGTAGAGGGTCTAAGACCGTACCCTGGGGAATCCCGTAGGTGATTGTCCTTGGGGTACTTACTACGCCATCAATATCGCCCACTTGTTTCCGGTTTGTGTGACAGTTCATCTATGTTTTTGTTTGCAATACTTCTTGGGTCCTTTTTTCAAATGCACATTCAATTCTATGACCTGTTCAATATGATGTGCTTTGACAGATTTATTTTGATACTCTCTTATGATTGGATCCATAATTATATTGGATGATACTTTTCTAAAACTTTATGAAACTAATAAAATAATACAAATATTCAATGGGAGATTCTATTCTTTTTTTAAATCCTTTTTTTTCCCCAAATGTAGGTCTTTTTACAGTTTTGTGTTCCTTGAAATCGTGTTTTGGGGAGTTTAGGATCACTTATTCAGGTTTTTGAACGTGTATGGCTTTAAAATATTGCTTTTTTTCGAATCCTTTTTCTTTCGTTTTCTCTTCCTAGCTTTGTCCTGGTATAAGTGTGGAAGGTGCACTTTTATTTTTGTGGTAGAATGTTTTTTCAAATGCGTTTTCTTCGGTAATTGTTTTATCCTGTTCTTTCAGTTGGTTGTAGCTGAAGGATCCTCCAATTTTATCCTGTTGGTGTGTTTTTCTTTGGCCCACTTCAAGTGTTTGTATAAAGTTTTCTGTGATTCTTCTCTTCTTCAGTTTGATCGTTTGTAATGCTTATTCCAGATCCCTTGAACTTCACTGCGTTTTGGGAAATATCTTGTTTTCTATTGATTATGAGGAACTCAATGATAACTGGTCTATTTTTCCCCTCACGTTTTGGCTCAATCCTGTAGTTATCTGCAACGTGTTCTTTTCGAGAAAAACCCCACGGGGTTTTGTCCTCGGGAATTCCATAGATCACGATGTTTTTTCTCCTTAGTTTGCTATGCGCAGTTTTCAAGTTTTTTTCCAGAATTATGTTTATAGTAATCATTTCATTGGATTTGGTTTGCAATTTTGCTATTTTATCCGATTGGTTTTTCTACTCGTCGTTTATTCGCTTGATGTCAGCTTTTATTTCCTCATTACTTCTCAAGGGGTACCTACGCCAAGGATTATTCATGAGTTCGGTATAATCGATAATGTCCAAATTAGTAAAAACACTGGCAGATACACAGCCGAGTTGATCGATATATTCACCGGTTCATTATTTATTATTATTTATTTATTTGAGTTTTCTTGGTTTTATATTGAATATTTTCATGCGATATTTCAACATACGCACTGAGAATAATATTAACTAACTCCTCCAATATTTTCATGGATTGTTATTTTATTTTGTCTCTATGGTTGCTTTGAGTAATAAACCTTTTGTTTTCGTCAATCAATACTAATATAAAGGAACATATATTCATATATGTATATATATATATATATATATATACATAAACAGTGGGGAATAACAGGGATCTTCAGTCAGCACAAGTGTTGAACTATAAAAACTCTTTAATACGTTGGACCGAGCTTTCGTTTCAATTTTGAAACTTCTTTGGGGTCCTAAAATATGTAAATTACATTATTGAGAAAAAAAATACTCAAAATGAAGGGAGTACTTACAGTAATCTGAGGGTTGATTAATGAACTTTAACTTAAAAAAAAAAACGTAAAATATGTAAATATTTGTCGGAATGGTGTTATATCTTTGACGTTTCGAGTGACATTGAAAGATTTGAAGTGACAACCTATGATTAATCAAGTACTTCAACCGACTTCCTTATAGAACGAGAAAAAATTTTGATAGGCCTCCATTATGTGGAAAAATTCCAAAAAAAAGGAAAATTAATTTTAATGTAAATTGACCGCTACATGTCCCAGGCCCGGGACGAAACGTCTTTAACATTATAAATGTATCAACAATTGTGGAATCCAATAACCCAAGAAACTACGGAAAAAAAAATACAGGAAGGATTCAAGAAAACTATTTCAAATATATATATATATATATAGAAGTCATGGAAAATATGTATAAAATTTACAAACCAACGATGGTTTGAAACCGTTTGATGGAACTGGCCTTATTACGGTCCTGGTATATATATAGATAGTGTGCCAATAATTCAATATTTGTTCACGCTTAAACATCTGAGATGCTGTCAAAATGAATTCAAAACTGCTGGAAAACATTACAAAAACACTTGACTGCTGATTGATGTGCTGGTGTTGTGGTTTGGTTTGAAATTGCTCGAGTTTTGAGCCTTGAAAAATGATGAATTACATTTCGAACTTCAACCGAAATTCAACGTATTATCTGCAAAATGACGACATATATTGATCCAATCAATCAATACACAGGGATTTAATCGAAACCAAACTCGAATATGCTCGAGTATATAGCAATTTTTTTTTACTAGAGAGTAAGTTCGGAAACCCGTGTAAAAAATCCCCCAGTCTCAATTCGGAACGAAAATATTAATTTTTTCCAAAACTTCGACGATATTCACAAATTCATTTTTGTTGGGTTAAATGGCCAGAAAGGGATGAATTATTGTTTTGTCCAATGGGTCCGAAATGATCTCTCTCGAAGAATTTTTATTGCCTTTTTCCGGTGGGTTCAACAGTATCGGAAGGGCACCCACCGAAAATCATTATAATACAGTCAAGTAGGGGATACAATATTTCACAAAAAGTTAGTTTTTATCACCGGCAGATATGAGGGAAAGTTATTTTATCGTCATAAAATGCTATTTCCTATATGCAAATGATGAGTTACAAAAGATTTTCTTGAAAAAACTATTAGGTTACAGAAAATAATGTTAGAAATGAGTAACTAGGTGAGGAGAAAGGTTTTTGATCCACAAGGTTGTTTTCTTGATCTCCTCGTATGTAAGTATGAAATATTGTATTAATGGATATATCTGTGATTAGGAAAATATTGTTCAAAAGTATATTATAGATGGACTATTATACTGGGGGGTCCGAAGAAGGCTGAAGAGAGTTCATGATACGGCTTGGGTAAAGAGAGTAATGTTTGAGAGTTGCTTGGCAGATGTTTAATATTACAGTAAGAATATTCATGAATTTTGAACGGAAAGTCAGTCGGTTCGAAGTTCTGAGACAATGCACACTTCTCTCTGGCATTCAGTGTTCCTTGTTTTATAGGCCTTGCAAGCCCGATTTCAAATAAGTCAAAATGTCTGACCATTCAAATGAGTAATAGTCCAATTCACAATAAGTTCTATCGATTGAAATTCATTACTATTCAAATTCTAAGATTTCTCACATGGATATTCTTTGTGATATTTATTAGTTAGATGAGGGACCAAACCACAGATAATTTATTCGACTGAGCTAAATTGAATTCATATGCTCAATCAGTATTTTTGTTAGAATCAATAAAGAAGGAATGTTATAAGAAAAAGAAGTCTGAACCGTGTTCAGTGTAAAAGTTAAAAATCTCAAAAGATCTAATGAGTTTTCCATGGTTGGAATTTAATGAAAATATAGAGTCTGTGAACTAGTTCCAAGTATCCAGATGTATTCCAGTCACGGGATGGTGCAGAGATCTTCAAAGACAGAATTTTCGGTAAGGAAAATTATCTTGGGTGATTCTTTATCAAATCTCATACCGCATTTTTGAAGCCACGCCAATACAACTCTTCCGAAGGAAATTTGGTATCGCAATCCGCTTGGCGATAAGTAGGATTTCAAGATAATATTCTTGTTTAAGTACTTCATTTATTAAAAAAACAAGTGGTAAAATTAACATATCACTCGTGATCGACAAAAATCTGTTAGATAATGAATAACCTGCAAAAGTTGCATGTTGAACATCCTTACCGGGTATTGTACTTAAAATTAGGTTATGGTGATAACAGTGCTGAATAATCACAGAAAAGTGAGAGTAGAATATCGTGCTAAGGTTGAAAAATAAATGTGTTACTGCTAATGGGGGTTATGAAGGTATTTTGAAGAGAAACTCTTTTTGGGTGCGTTCAAAGTAGAAATATGTATTCCAGGGTTTTTGAAACTTTATTCATAAGGGCGGTTAGTTCTCAAGTAAGGGTCATAAAGTCTTTAGAATTGGCCAGTTCGACAAAATTCTTGGGAACAATGATGGACTCACTCTCCACATGGCAAGAACATATCGATTTTACATGTGAGAAATTGAAACAAGTCATACTACTTGATAAAATCTCTCAAGTATAAGTTAGATACTGATATCAGTTTATTATGCTAAATTTCATAAATATTGCTGTCTAGGGACTAGCTACTGGATCAAATAGGATTTTCCTAAAGCAAAAAGCACTGCTGAGATTGATATACAATTTGGATTATAGAACTTCCTGTAGAGAGACATTCCAACAAAACAAAATATTGACAGTTACAAGTTTGTTGATTTTGAAAACATTAACATATTTACATAAAATAAAGGTATGCTACAAATGAGAGCCGAAATGCATAATTATAATATAAGGTGTTAAAATATGATCACAACTCGAAAACATCATCACGCAAAATATGAAAAATCTCCTGAATTTGTTGGTATTCGCATTTATAACTGACTGACTGACCTTGTCACCTCATACCGTAAAAAAAAAATTAAACTATTCATCAGAAAAATGTTTTTACATGCTAGATGAATTCACACTTGAAATGAGCAATGCGCGATCGTGTTTACTTTGAAAATTTCATTTTTGAATGTTCTTGCCTCGGTACAGTGTTTTCAAATTGGTTTTTATGTTTGAATATTTTTTGTAAATGACGATGTGTTGATTCAATTAATTTTATTGTGAAATGTCTTTTATGCACATTTTATCTAGACTTGGTGTATTTTATATCGTTTTTTAATGACGATGTGTAGATTTAATTATATTTACTATGAAATGTCTTTTAATCACATTTTATCTAGACTTGGTGAATTTTATATTGTTATTTATTTGTTTGTTGATTTAATTATTTTTATTGTGAAATGTTTTTTAATCACATTTCATCTAGATATATTTTTCATGTATGTATGCAACTATGACTTGTCCCATCTATATAATATGTAGCAAAAAGGATCAATAAAATCTATCTATCTATCTAAAAAGTGGTATTCAAGCACTTTATTGAAAATTGAGGAATATGTGTTTCGGTGTTTTTGGAAATTCAACCTCTAAAATGGATTCGCGGGTTGTAAGTTTGTATAGGGCTTCCGTTAGTTTCTAGGTTAATTTGAAGAAACACGTATTTCAGGGTTTTCGAACATTTAATTTGTGTTAGTTTTTTAAATTAGTTTTACTTCAAAAGTAGTGTTGAGAGCATGTATCAAAAATATGTAATAACCGAGTTTTTCTTTTGATCGACAGTCAGAGGAATGCTTTTGCGGTCCACAAATGTAACATTATTTCTGCTACATTCCATACATTGATAAAGGTGAAATATGTAACTGCCTTCTGGAGTATATCTTTCAATGAGCATCATCCAATTCCGAGTGACTCACAAATAAACCTGGCACAAAGCATAGTTTTCACTCACCGGATAGTCCTTGCCTTGGGGATCATCAGAAGTCATGGCTACGATTGCAACATTAAGAACAGTTCGTGACCCGTAAGCCAAAACTGTGGCGCTTAACATAAGGGCATACTGTATATGGCGATAACCAATACCTGAAAAAAATATCTCGTTCATTTCCCTCTGATTGAACTGCATAATGAGTCTTACATTATACACTGACATTAAAGATATTATTATTTCTAATGTGCTGAATTTCAAAATGATTGACTTCAGAATGGGGTAGGGCTCATGGAATCAGGAAAATGTATCGATTTGGCAAAAAGATAGCAGCCAATTTGCCGAAGATTGCCGAACGATCAGTGGCGTCAGACTCAAAAAATGATAATTCAGCAGCATGGTGGGTTTATAATGTGCCAAGCTGAAAACTGTCTGACCGAAAGTGGATGCATATTATCCTTCCTTATACATAGAATCATTTCGTGTGAAAAAAAATGCATTACTCGCGGAAGGGGTAAAATACCAACCCCAATTAAAAAAAAATCGATTTCGGGGATAAGACCTAAAACTGCCCCAACGAAAGTGATCACAGAACATTTTTGACAATGCAGAGGATCATTTGGTGTCGAAAAAAATTCTTGTATCACTTGCAGAGGGGGTGAAATACCAACCCCAATTTAAAAAGAATCTATTCCGGGTGTAAGACCTAAAACTGCCCCAACAAAAGTATCCACAGATCATTCTTGACAATGCAGAGGATCATTTCGGGTGTAAGACCTGGTATTTCACCCCCTCTGCAAGTAATGCAAGAATTTTTTTCGACACCAAATGATTCTCTGCATTGTCAAAAATGTTCTGTGATTACTTCCGTTGGGGCAGTTTTAGGTCTTACCCCCGACATCGATTTTTTTCAAATTGGGGTCGGTATTTCACCCCCTTTGCAAGTAATGCAAGGATTTTTTTCAATCCCAAATGATTCTCTGCATTCTCAGGAATGATCTGTGATTACTTTCGTTGGGGCAGTTCCAGGTCTTATCCCCAAAATAGTTTTTTATTAAATTTGGGTTGGTATTTAACCCCCTCTGCGAGTAATGCAAGAATTTTTCTCTAGCCCAAATGTTTCTTCGCGTTGTTAAAAATAATCTATGAGTACTTTTGTTGGGGCAGTTTCAGGTTTCACCACCGAAATCGATTTTTTTTAAATTGGGGTGGTATTTCATCCCCTCTGCAAGAAATGCAATAATTTTTTTTCACCCAAATGATTCTCTGCATTGTTAAGAATAACTGTGTATACTTTTGGTGAGGCAGCTTCAGATCTCACCCCCGAAATAGTTTTTTTTTTAATTGGGGTTGGTATTTCACCCTCTCTGCAAGTAATGCAAGAATTTTTTTTCAACAGCAAATGAATCTTGCAGTGTCAAGAAGTATCTGTGGATATTTTTTATTTTAGGTCTTACCCCGAAATCATTTTTCAAAATGGGGTTGGTATTTCACCCTCTCTGCAAGTAATGCAAAAACTTTCTTCTACACCAAATGATTTTCTGCATCGTCAAGAATGTTCTGTGATTACTTTCGTTGGGGCAGTTTCAGGTCTTATCCCCGAAATCGTTTTTTTTTAATTGGGGTTGGTATTTCACCCCCTCTGCAAGTAATGCAAGAATTTTTTTCTATCCCAAATGATTCTCTGCATTGTTGAAAATAATCTGTGGATACTTTTGTTGGGGCAGTTTTTGGTCTTACTCCCGAAATCGATTTTTTTAAAATTGGGGTTGGTATTTTATCCCCTCTGCAAGTAATGCAAAATTTTTTTTTCACACGAAATGATTCTATGTATAGGGAAGAATATGTACCCACTTTCGTTTAGACAGTTTTCAGCTTGGCACATTATAATCCCGCCATGCTGCTGAATTATTATTTTATGGATTAAATGGTGTTGGGAATCATTCTGAAAGTAATTCATAGGTATTTTACGATTTTCCGTTTTGTAAGGGAGAAAATGAGGATAATACTTTTTACATCTTCGCTGAACCCCAAATAAATTTTGAGTCCGACGCCACTGATCATTCGGCAATCTTCGGAAAATTGGCTGGTATCTTTTGGCTGCTGTTTTCACACAGGTCAGATGTGTGGAGATTTGAATTGTGATTCAACCTCGAATTGTTTGGGATTGGATCACATCGGACAACGTGTATTGGATATAAAAGAGTGTTGCTAGCACTATAACGGGATTATAAGTAGTCGAAAACCATTTTAGAAGTTACCTTATTCTATCTGGAGTATTGTGATATAGTATGGAAAGATGTAGACCTAACGGCTGAGCTGTCTTATTGGCAGCATTGTAAATATAGTTATAGGTGTAAGTATAAGTGTTGTATATATTTATTATCTCATTAAATGTTGTATGTTCGTTTTTGAATTCTGAGTTCATAATCTGGTAATCACAAAAGTTATCCTGAGCTACCAACTCCCTTTTAAGGCCCCTTAGGCAATATAATGTAAAGGGGTCTGTCTCCCTACTATCAAACTTTGGCGCCTTTCACGGTTCTGGGTTTTACCTCGGGCGCCACCTTTCGGTTTATAGTGGAAAAGGCCACTTCTGCTCCGGGCAGTCTCAGTGGAGAAAAACACTCCAGGGGTCAGTATAGTCTTGACAATGTAACGGGGCCAGCAAGGCAGGCTTTAATTGCCTTTAACTGGGTTTCGAACCTTGGTGGCGACTGCGCACTAGGTGTTTAAATTCTACTCAAGCTAGTAAATGAAAGAATAATCTAAAAACAGGATAAACAGGTATATTAAATAAAAATAGAAATACAGTCAGGGCGGCTGATGCCAGCCCCAAATCATCACTACAAATACTCTAGGATGTCTAGTACTAGCTACAGAAACGCGGGGAGGGTGTTTTCAAGCAGGCGGGGTAAATTTAGCAACCATAAAGCTCATGCGATATTGTACGGACTCGTATGTGCCTCTTACGGCTATGGTTCGGTCATGCGCATATCACACCTGTGGTACTCACAAATATTTCCGATATTTTCCACCTGATATACCATAGTTACCCAAACTCCGATCTCACTGCTTCGGCAAGGCTCGGGACGGTCGTGGACTGCTTCAGTCTTTGACTCACACTCTGGATACTAGTGGTCGGACGCGTGACTGCTTCTGCTAGGCTCGGCAAGCTACTGGATCTTCGAAATATTCCGAAATGGAACTACAGCCGGCTTTCCATTCTTTGGCGAATGCCTCTCGATCGAATTATATGCGCGCGCCGTTTTGTGGCGATTGAGATCCAAATTATACTTTCACAGAATAATTACCTAGCTCATAAAATTCTTCGTGCTGTGACGTCAGCTTGCAGCGTGCGCCTCTGTCTCGACTCAACTGTTCTCCCTGGCTTCTGGCGAAGGACTGAATGTGCTTGGCTCACAGCATAATTACCTAGCTTGTGAAATTCTCCACGTGATATGACGTCAGTCGGATGACGTCAGCTCGCAGCGTGTGCTTTTGTCTCGACTGGATTGCTGTCTGTGGCTTCTATTGAATGACTGGATGACTGTGGCTTCTCGTCGGCGTTTGCACGTAGCCCAGCTGGCTCGATTAAAAATGTTTTCTCGAGAGTCGCTGGCCGACGTAGGTAATACTCGCGCGTGCTTTATATATACGCGCCGCGGTATTAGAGTGATTTCCGGAAGGTGTTTAGTCTATTTATTAGGGTAGGTTTGATCCACGGATTTATCTCGAACACGAATGGTATTTCTAGACCTATTATTACTGTCAAGATGAATTTCAATCCTTACAGGGAGCTTTTGGTCGATCAATATAGCGGAAAAATAGTAACTTCGTTACAATAGTTATGACACTATATAAACCTATTAGTATAGTTAACAAGTGCTTTTTAGGTCAAAAATTTTTCGCATTCTCCGGAAATTAGGATTGAGGTGTCATTCGATTCGGAATGGCATGTAGATATTTTTTGAGAAAATGCTAAGGCCGCTCGCGAAAATTGCAATAGTTATAAACAATTGAGTGAAAAAAAGGGGGTTTGGTTTTTCACCAATATCTCGAAAACTATTCGAAATAATTCAAATTCGAAAAGAGATGCAGAAAGAAGAGGAAATTTCCTGAGAAGAAATCACTTCCAGAACTGTAGGACCAATATTTATAATTTTCCCAGAGGGTTGAAAATACGCCCGAAAACGGGTCTTCCGACTTGCGCAAGCCACGTCCCCTTCGGACCTTTAATGAATAGATATCATTTAAACTTATTAAATATGAAAATTGAAAATTGAAAAACTCCAGGCGCCTGCAAGATAGATCAATGAACAATAATTCGTGGTCCAAAAATTTCTATCGCAATTTTTCAATAAGTTATCCATTGGTTGATTAACAATTTTTTGTAGCACGAACATTAACATTGCAAGTGCGATAATTGTTAAACTATCAATCTGAGAATGTTTTCCTTTCGTGGAGCTATTTTTCAAAGGTCTAAGTATAGATTCCCGTTGGAAAAATTGAAAAATTGTTAATTTTCGTTTTGTTATTAACAATTTACTGAGGTAAAGAATTATAAACTTCTTAAAATTTAAAAAAATTTTTTTTTAAAAAAAATGTTGTTATAATAATTTTTTTTTTTACATAATCTTTGAAATTTTTTAAAAAAAACCTTTTTAAAAAAGAATTTTATTGCTTAAAAACGCATTTGTTAAATAACATTTTTTTTTACCACTTGTTATGAAAATTAAGGAACCATTTTTTTTTAAATCATTATTTATCTTGGTCTTCGATATTAAAAAAAAACGTTTATTATTCAAATTTTCATTGTTTATTTAATAAACAATTTGTTATAAACAAATGAATTATCTCTTTGTATTTTTTTTTCTACTCAAAAAAACAAAAACAACCATGTATTATTTTTAGAAAAAAAAATATTTATATTTTTTATCGAACTTTAAATTTTCTGCTCTCTTTCATTTCACCACTCTGA
The DNA here is from genome assembly GCA_018342105.1 of Gonioctena quinquepunctata. NCBI lineage: Eukaryota > Metazoa > Arthropoda > Insecta > Coleoptera > Chrysomelidae > Gonioctena > Gonioctena quinquepunctata. Next base: position 29,585 of record JAFIRS010006399.1, read on the forward strand.
CCTGGTTTTTTATGTTTAATTTTATTATAACTTTTCAACCAATGAAGATACAAGGAAAAAATTTCAGACTTATTTATTCTTCATTGATTAAACAACAAATTAAGCCAAAACTGTTTTCCACTTTAATGTCTAAATATCTTATAAACTAATATAACTATGACCATACAACTTATGTAACTTTTTATCTAAGGTATATTTATCAACAATTTTTTTTTTCTCTTCTCAATTATGAATTAAAATAAGTTTGAAAAAAAAAATTCTCCAAGTTTATTAGCATCTTAGTAACTAAAAAAGAAATTTTTTTTAATTTGTTGTAATCAATAAAGAATAAATAAGTCCTGAATTTTTTCCTTGTATCTCCATTAGTTAAAAAGTTATAATGAAATTAAACATAAAAAACCAGGTCAGAGTGGTGAAATGAAAGAGAACAGAAAATTTAAAGTTCAATAAAAAATATAAATAATTTTTTTTTCTAAAAATAATACATGGTTGTTTTTGTTTTTTTGAGTAGAAAAAGGAAAAAAATACAAAGAGATAATTCATTTGTTTATACAAATTGTTTATTAAATAAACAATGAAAATTTAAATAATAAACGTTTTTTTTAATATCAAAGACCAAGATGAATGATTTAAAAAAAATGGTTCTTTAATTTTCATAACAGGTGGTAAAAAAAATATTATTTAACAAATGCGTTTTCAAGTAATGAAATTCTTTTTTCAAGAAACGGTTTTGTTTTTGAAAAATCATAATTATCATCAAAGATTATTTTATAATTTTTTTTTTAATTATCTCATAAACAACGCATTTGTTCATACCAATTTTTAAAAAGGAAAAATTTTAAAAAAATTTTTCTTCTGATAAAAAAGGTTATAATATTATAAAAAAAAAGTTTTTTTCAATGTTTAATGAAGCTTTATAATTTTTCACCTTAGTAAATTGTTAATAACAAAACTAAAATTAACAATTTTTCCAACGGGAATCTATTCTTAGACCTTCGAGAAATAGCTCCACGAGAGGAAAACATTCTCAGATTAATAATTTAACAATTATCGCACTTGCAATGTTAATGTTCGCGCTACAAAAAAGTGTGGATAACTTATTGAAAAATCGCGATAAAGAATTTTTTGGACCACGGATTATCGTTAATTGATCTATCCTGCAGGCGCCTAAATTTTTTCAATTTTTAATTTTCATATTTAATAAGTTTAAATAATATTTATTCATTAAATGTCCGAAGGGGACGTGGCTTGCGCAAGCCGGAGTACCCGTTTTCGGGCGTATTTTCAACCATCTGGGAAATTATAAATATTGGTTCTACAGTTCCGGGAGTCCAAACTTTTTCTTAGGAAATTTCCTCCACTTTTTGCATCCTTCAAATTTGGATTATCTCGAATGGTTTTTGAGATATTGGCGAAAAACCAAACCCCACTTTTTTTTTTACTCAATTGTTTATAACTATTGCAATTTTCGCGAGCGGCCTTAGCATTTTCTCAAAAAATATCTACATGCCATTCCGAATCAAATGACACTTCAATCATAATTTTCGGAGAATGCGAAAAAATTTTGAGCTAAAAAGCACTTGTTAACTAGACTATATGTCTAGAATAATATGATTCTATTGTCAGATATTAGAAATTCAAAAAAACCTTGCCCCATATTCTGATAGCCCAGAGATATGCACACTTCGTTGTTTATCATATCGTTCGAACATCATATTGAACCTTGAGTTGTTCTAGAATGGATCAGGTTCGACGGATATATATATATATATATATATATATATATATATATATATATATATATATATTTATATGATATATAATGAGTGATGCCACAGTATAGAGGGTTAGTTCGATATTCACAAGTCAGTCCATATTCGCAGCGAAGTTATAGAATGTTCCTACTACTGAGCTGCCGTTCTGGCAGCGTTGTATAGGTATAGTTATTGTTGTATATATTTGTTATGTTTTTGAATGTTGTATGTTTTTTTTGGATTCTGAGTTCATGATATGGTTATCACAATGGTTGTCCTGAGCTACCAACCTCCTTAAGGCCAGTTGAGAGATATGGTGGAGTTCATCTCTCCCTGATAGTTATGACATAATCACTCATCAAACGGTGGATACATTGAACGTTGCATTTTATCTGTTCTGTGATTGACTTCGTACGAGTCGGAAGTGTTCTCAGAGCAATTTAATTTCGTATTAAATCGAAGCATTGTGTTTGTGTACCCCAGTGCACTAAAAATATACTGATTATACTCTAGTATTGTGAATACATAGTGATGTTAGGTGTGAACGGGGGTAAACCCCCCGATCCTCCCCCTACTGAAACACCCCCAGGGGAATCATCAGATATGGATATATCATCTCCGATAGGTAACAATAGTATCTATAACAACAAAAGAGCCGTGAGTATTGTAGAGCAAGTAAATAAGAAAATCATTGCGGAGCGTCTGCAAGAAACCCAACAAAAAACAGGTAATGAAAACATTCCAAAACAAACAGTCGATAGATATTGTTGTACAGATACGGGACCCTTTCAAGTGTACGTAGAAAATAATAGCCAGGAGTTTCAAGGGAGACTTAATGCTATCAAAGTGGGTGATATAGTACTTACATCTTTCCTGAATTAGATAATAAAATTTGTAGTTTGAACACAGTTGGAAGAAACAGAATTAGAATGAAGTTGAAAGATTATAAATCAGCAAATTATTTATCAGAACAAAAAAATACAGAATTTAAAAAAAAACATAATTTAGAGTTATACATTCCTAGATTTATTGTTGTTCGTCAAGGGTTATTAGAAATATAGATACAGAGTTTTCGGAAGAATATATAATAAGTAAAATCAAGCGGTTGGATATGCATTGTAATTTTGAGGTAGAAAATGTCAAAAGAATTAACAAAAAAGTCACAAATGATGGTAAACAGAATATGTGGCTACGAGATTATGCATTGTAACTTTCAGAAGTCAAAGCCTCCCAAAATATATTTCAATCAACAGGGTGAGAATTGAGGTTGAAACATACATCAAAAAAGTATTGCTTTGTTATAACTGTTTTCGATACGGACACTTGGGAAAACAATGTAAAAGTAGACCTCGCTGCGTCAAATGTGGCGAACAACATAACTCCTCAGACTGTCAGAATACCTCAGAGTTTAAATGTTTCAATTGTAATGGATCACATTTATCACCGAACATGAAAGTATGCCCATAATTTAAAAGACAAAAACAAATCAAGGAGGCAATGTCAACTCTCAATATAAATTACTATGATGCATGTCAAAAAATTCCGAAAGTTTCATACGCCAATATAGTATCCTAAACAAATAATGAACAGGTGACCCTCATATCCAGAACTCCCGAACAACGATCCTCCCAATCCGAACACTCCTTTTCCCCAAAAAACCGTTCCCAGCCAATGAGATTTACACAATATACGAACAGAATCAGCCATAATAGCTCACAGTTACACATTCCTCAAAGACGTACAAGGACATCTAGCCCAGACCCTATACAGGGCGCACATAAAAACATCATATACCCTTTCTCACTACCTAACGAAGAGGGGGGTATTTTGGAAAAGAGTGCGTATACGCAAAATTTATGCAATAGCAACTCAGATAATAGCCAATATTCAAATCTCACTAACATTATCCTAGAAGTAGTTATATCTGTAATAAATACAATGAAAAACTCGAATAACTTTGAGATTAAAAAATTAGACCTTGAAAATATAATTAGTAAGCAGTTAAATGTAAATGAGTCGTCAAATTCGCAAACCTGGGGAGAATCTGAAATTTGTCAGTGGAACTGCCGTTCTGCTAATTCAAACAAAGGCAGCTTAGAATTTTCTCTCACAAAATAAAATATCTCTTTTTCTTTTCAGAAACGTGGTTTAAACCACACGTTTACTAAAAAATTCGCAGGCTATAATTGTATACGGAATGATAGAGATGATGGTAAAGGTGGTGTTGCCATATTGATCAAAACACAAATGAAATACAGAGAAATAAATTTTAGAAATTCAGAGAATATTGCACCGTCGGTATATCAGCAGAAATCCTTCCAAACAAAAAACTATTTATCTAGTATCATTATATGTAAAACCTCAGACCCGTATGAATCCCCGTGAATGGAGTGAATTTTTTGACGATATTCCTAAACCATGTCTTATAGCAGGGGATTTCAATGCTCATCATGTTGCCTGGGGTAACGAATTTGACGACACATATGGAAAACATCTGCTTGAAGCAATTGAAAAATGTAACTTGGTATTTATCAATAACGGATCTAGAACTCTCGCCACAAGTCAAAGGCACATTGCGATTGATATCACTTTTATCTCATCTGATATAAGTCATTAATTTTCCTGGTCAACTTGCGACCCCATGGGTCCGATCATCTCCCTATCATTATAGAAACCAATTGTATGTACCCGACAGGTGAAAAAAAAACTCATAAGATATGGAATTTAAAAAAGCCAACTGGTCACAATACCAAACCACTCTCGGAACCAAGGACCCACCGGTGTATTATCATCAACTAATAGATGCCATCAATGAAGCTGCGACGATCTCAATCCCGAAGAATTCAACAGTAAGACATTCTCAACACATTCCTAAACCATGGTGGAACTCAGAATGCGACTCAGCAGTAAATAATAGAAAAGAGGCATATATCAGATTCAAACTTAATCCAAATCAAGAGAATCTTCTAGAATATAAAAAACAAGATGCCACTGCAAAAAAAACCTTCAAACAATCCCAGAGGCAGAGTTGGCGAATGTACTGTGGAAGTCTTAACAGAACAACACCAATGAAAGACGTTTGGCAAAAAGTTAATAGATTTAAGAATAGACGAATGGGCAATACAACACGGATGGATCCAGAGGCAGAATGAGTAGAAAAATTCCATCATAAAATTGCACCAAATACGGCAAATACAGCTCCCATTTCACAACTAACGGAAACTGCCATGGGAAATCATAGTCTATCAAAGAACTTTGAAATGTGGGAACTCAACAGGGCCCTCAAACAGATAAGTAATACTGCCCCAGGCAAGGATAACATTACATATTCCATGTTATATCACCCACCAGAAGGCCTCAAAAGAAGTTTGCTCAACATATTCAATAGAATATGGAATAATGAAATAGCACTTCCAACAGATTGGAATACCCATTCACAAACATGGAAAACCGAAAGAAGAAGAGAACTCATACCGTCCGATCTTGCTTGCATCTTGTATCCTGAAAACTTTCGAGAGAATGCTGAAAAATGGACTGGAACATTGGTTAGAACATCACACAAAGCTCCCCGCTTCACAATATGGGTTCAGAAGGAGTAGGTCTACACAGGATGCAGTGGCGCAAATAGTTACTGACGTACAGCTGGGCTTCACTAGAAATGAAACGACCACGGCAGTTTTCTTAGATATACAAGAAGCCTATGATATTCTGTTCGATAAAATAATAAAACTGGGAATTCCTTCAAGGATATGTACTGCGATAATCTCACTATATTCAGAAAGACGAATATATTTGAAAATAAATGAGTCCATAAGCGATCCACGCGAGACATCTTCAGGTTTACCACATGGGAGTATTCTGAGCCCCCTTCTCTTCATTGTATATACCTCAGAGTTAGAAACATGTCTGGATATAAATTCACATATTATACAGTATGCAGATGACATTTGTATATACGCCCAAAACTCTTCCTTCGAAAACTCGCTCGAAAACCTAAATACTCAGATGGAAAACACCAAACAATGGTTGGATAGAAACGGACTGACAATTTCGGAAAACAAATCAGAAATATGCGTATTCACCAGGAAGAGGACGGTATATCCAGAACATGTACAAATCGGACCCTGGGATCTTTCAATACAACATTCAGTCAGGTACCTAGGTATCATTCTTAATAGAAAACTATCATGGAAGGAACATAGAATCAAATCCGACGAAAATGCGAAAATGCCCTGAATATTCTCAGAACCTTCTGTAGAACTAAGTGGGGAGCAGACCCAAATATCCCCTTATATTTTTCAAATCATTTGTGAGATCAATCATAGATTATGGAAGTACTCTATATGCAAACGCTTCAGAAGCTCTACTGGAAAAAAGTGGAAGTCATTAAAAACAAATGCATAAGAATATGTTTGGGCTTCCATCTACACCCATCACAATATTAGAAGCAGAAGCCAGAAAACCCCTCCATTGGGCGGGGAGACAATTTTAGGACAAATTTGTCACAAAAATCTAAAAAACTCCAACTTATTGAGCAAACTCCATGAACTTACGGTTCCCCACACTCACTCATCGATATTGGCACCAGAAAAGATTCTCTATTAGTAGAAAGTTTCCAGATCATCGAAGTACGAAGAAATAATCCACAGGACAAATTACCTACCATACTTCAATAACAGTACGGATTAATATCCTATGAAATGAGTGTTCACTACATAGACATTTCAATGAAGAGTTTGTTGAAATATCAATGAGAGATGGCCTAACGCAGATTTTATATATACAGATGGATCAAAACATCCGAAAATCAGGTTTTGCATTCTACCACTCTTAACAGCACCTATTTCCATACCTACAAATTACCGAAGGAGGCATCAATTTATACTGCAGAAATGCAGCTTTTAATAGCTATGCAATATATAATCCAAACATACCCCCAGTCTATTATTTTCCGAAGTAAGAGCTCGGTAGACAATCTTCGAAAATCCAAACCACAAGCAGTTTTTCCATTAAAATTGAATTCCCAAAATTATAAAGAAATAGTTTCAAAAATAGAAAAGTTGATATAGCTTGGGTGAAAGGTCACCCGGCATTAAAGGAAATGAGATAGTTGATTAATTGAAAAAAGCAACGATAACAGGGGAAACAATATTCTCAACATCACAAATACCTTACTCGAACATGAACAGAGACAATAGACAAGAATTAGAAAGAACATGGCAGAATAAGTTTACCAACTCTGAAACAGGCCAAAACTTTAAGTGTCTGTTTCCCAAATATCACTAGAAATACATCGTTTAAACAGGAAAAGTAGGAGTTCTTATTAATACATTGAATAGGGTACGGTCTAACCAGCCCTTACGATACAAATTAAAATTGGCCTAGCCGAAACCCAAATTGTATTTTTGGATGGTATGGTGATCTAAACCATATAATTTTGAGGTCCTCCAGTCTATAAGTATTTATAAACTGTACTCTGAATTAAACTCCCTCAAAATATCCCTTTCAATTAACCTGAATTTTTATTGTCACTGATATAGGAAAACATATAAAATTATATATAATCATATAACAAGATGTAAAATGAAACTATAATCTATAATCTTATGAATACTAACGCAAATATTGTAACCGATAATCGGATGTGAAACACAAATTGTATAAAACATTGCAGAGAAAAAATATATATTTATAAATTAAAAAAAAAAAAAACAAAAAAAAACAAAAACAAAAATCTTGATAGATGAAGGGGAAAAAAAAAAGAACCAATCACCTGCATAAATAAGCTAATGTCTGAGTTTTATTCAAAAGGTAAAAATGTCTGGCTAATTGGTATACTCCAAAGCCAAAATTCATTCACACACACACACACACATTTGATCTTTCTAGTGAATGGCATTCGTTTGAACAGAGCTTCATCTTTCAGTTCATTTTAGGTGCATAGCCTTCGAAAGATATATGAGACGTTTTGTTCTAACAAATAAGGCTTTCGACTTGATGAACCATGAGCTTTTTATCGTTATTTCGGAGATTATTGAAAAAACAAATGATTTTATGGTAATGTATCAACTAATCAACTTATTCTGTATACATTTTTGAAATTATTATTGAAATATCATTTCAATTTTTTTGATGTCATCTATGAACAGTTCCGAAACATGTCTATGGGGATTTCTGAGTGTGAAAAATATTATTAGATATTATTACTGTTTGGGAAAGCTCGTGGAGGTTTCTAGATAAAATTCAAATCAATATTGTCAATTATACAAACCAATTGCACCGATCGACAAATCTGGTCAATGGTATCGATTTTAGGGTTTCTGCGGGCTTTGTCACGATGGCCCAGAAACAACCAGAAAGAGAAAAGATCAGTATCGTTAATGCTCGTTAGGGCTTTCAATCGCCGGTTCTCAATTTTGGTCTTTGCCACCATTTTGGAAGCACGCTGTATGTAATTTTATATAAACTTTTTTTTTGTGAAGTGCCCGCAAATAGTCAACAACCAGAGCAGAAGAAGGGGGGCCCCGAAGCAGCCAACGAATTGATCGGTAAGTCGGGATGCAATTGATGAGTTCCTTTTTTTTGTTTTTATGTCTACAAAAAAGATAGTATTCAAAGTTACCGTTCATTATCCAACCACTTACGAGCTTTGTCCATAAAAATTACTATTACGAATCTAATTTTCATGAACTA
>JAFIRS010006400.1:0-38028 GCA_018342105.1 Gonioctena quinquepunctata
AAAATTATACTTTATAAAAAAAATTTTTTAAATGTCAAATCTGAATCAACATGAAACATCATGAACTACTCAGTGATCACATAAAAACAAGTAATGAAACATTAATCAAATATAAGGGAAAGTACAGGTTGCCACAGTACAATTAGTCTACATTTTTAACGGTATAATTAAAACACAGAATTATCCCAAAATTATAAAACAAGCACTGGTAGTTCCAATACCTAAGAGCAACAAAGATAACAAAATGGTAGATACCATCTATCTCCTGAACATGGTAGCTGAAGTTATTGATAAAATCTTATTAAAAAGACTGAATATTTTCGAGGGAAAGTTAAAACAATTCGGTTTCAGAAAAGGGCATAATAACACGTCCCAGGTGACAAGGATTGTTCACGGGGTTAAGGAGGCTTTCCATCGAAAGCAGAATACGGTTATGGTTCTGCTTGACATGGAAAAAGCCTTTGACAAAGTTTGGACGGAAGGATTAATTGCAAAGTTATGTGATTAGAGATTCACATCTGACTGAACTGACTTTTCGGGTGAAAATAAGAGACAAAATTTCATCAATTCGTATAATCGATGCGGGTGTTCCACAGGGGTCATGCCTGTCACCGCATTTATATTCACTATTCACGCATGACTTTCCCACCTATGCTGGAACGAACACTGCTATATATGCAGATGACACTGCTATATACGCACATTCGTTTGCAAGCGAGGTGGCTACGCGACTAGTGGATATTCACCTGAAGCGGAAGGTCTTGCCGTATCTAGAGGAAAATAAAATCAAACTAAATCCACGAAAAACGGAAATGATAAATTTCACGAAGAAGTTCACAAATGTGGGCGTCTTTGGAAAATTAAAAGTTAATGATGAAATGGTGACGGACATGCTCTCTGTGAAATATCTGTGGGTTCATCTAGACCGCAGATTAAACTTTCACAAACATATTTCGGGCATAGTGGCTAAGTTCCGTGGCTAAGTTCCATGCAGCAATAAAAGGAATATATCCGTTAATAGCGAGATGAAGTGGGCTCTCCGCAGAAAACGAATTATTTCTGTATGAACAGCTATTGTGTCCGATTATGGTATATGGTTGTCCGGTCTTTTGCAGTGCCTCTAACACTCTGCTCCACAGGTTACAGGTACTGCAAAATAAGATCCTTCGTATCATCAGTGATAGTGGTAGATACGCTCGAGTGGACGAAAAGCATGAACAATGCAACCTAGAATATATGAAAGATCACATAGAAAGATTAAGTTTCAAGTTTTATAAATATTTTCTCCCGGAAAGCCCGTTGACGCGGGATATTACCGGAATTAAAAATCATACTTCGGAACATAGACCACATAGCTTGATTTACCAGTGTTTGGAAATTTATCATGAAAGATAACATTGATGGACAGAAGATGGGGAGGTGGAGAAATTATTTTTTCGAATATTTTGCGCGCTTCCCAAAGCAAAACCCCCTTTTAACAGCTATAAATGGTAGGGAATAGCGCCTAAGTCAGGTAAGCTACAGTAATTTCAGATCGAAATATCGCCGAGTTCTTAAAATCGGTTTTGTTATAGTTATTTTGATATCTATATATATATATATATATATATATATATATATACTTCAACTTCAAAAACCCCTGAATATAAAATTTCGTAGCGATTCAACAATACCTTCTATATTTGGCCAGCCATTTGGGATTTGGAACCACTGTGCGTGGTGGTGATTGACGTGTAATTCAAAATAAAAAAATCTATTTATAGTTTTAGAGGACAATAACACTAGTTTAATAATAATGATATGCGTGGTTTGTGAATCTATTCAATAATTTATTAAAATCATAGATTCATGAATTTAAGTTTGCGGTTCCAAGATGTCGACGTGTTTTGTTATTATGGCCGATTCCATTCAAAATTAGTACGTTTTTTTGTGGGTTCGTATACTATCAATTTTGGTCAGAATTCAATAAGATGGCGGATTTCATAAATGACTAAAAAGAATTAAATGAAAATTATTAAAAAAATCAAGACAATATTTTATACAAATGCACTAAATAGGAAAAAATTATTTATTTAATTGCTTGACCTAGGTTGTTATTCCGGGAATAACAGATTCAAAAGCTTGTTGCGAATATAAAAAACTTTTTAACAAAAAATTAAGCCGACGAAATACGGAACTGAAAAGTAAAAAATAAAATAAACCTTCTTAGTCTCAGTAACTAAGCTCCTAAACTAATGTTAGTAACTGATTTTGAGTCGGAGCCAAACAAACAAGCAAATGAATAAGGTAAGGCGTAAAATGATGGCATCGAGTTGTGCGGTGACATTCTGATAATTTTTTTGAAGTAATTTAATGATCTCCGTTGATTGTTCGTTTGGCGCCGACTCAAAATTAGTTACTTACATTAGTTTAGGAGCTTAGTTACTGACACTAAGAAGGTTCATTTTATATTCTACTTTTCAGTTCCGTATTTCATCGGTTTAATTTTTTGTTAAAAAGTTTTTATTTTTAAATTTTTTGTGGCTGAAATCTACTAATTACTACCTACTTGTTTTTTGATTACTTCCAAAATACTTACCCACCTTCCTTCAACTATTACCAGTTAAATGATATGATTATCTACTTTTACTATTTGTTGTAATATAAATTATTTTTGTTGTTCGGGTTAGTTTATTTCATTACCTTGTATATCATTCCATCCTCTCATAGAATATAATGATTTTGACGGATGTGGAACAAAAATAATGTCAGTAGCGATCTGTCATTGTCAACTACGTATGTGTGTGCCAATGTTCACAAGTGAAAAATCAATTATCCCCTATTATTCTACCCGTAAGGGTGGATAATTTGATTCTAAATCCAGATATAAAGTATACCCTATATATTAAAAAAAGAATCATCCAAATCGAAAAACCCACTACTAAGTTATGCTTGATAGAATCGGTTAACGGACCAGAATTCAGAGGGTGAGTGATCAATATCCTTCATTTTTCTACCCTTAGGGGTGGATTTTATCTTTTAAATTCAAATGGGACCAACTTCGAAGTACACCCTATCCAGTGAAAGAAGAATTATCCAATCGGACATCTCAGTAAAAAGTTATGCGTGACAATACATAAAAAAAAATTATAAAAATAAATAAATATACGCGTCGACTAGAGAACCTCCTCCTTTTTGATTTCGTCGGTTAAAGTATTCTCGTGCGGCAAGATTTTAAATCTGTTACTGGAATAGCTTAGATCGAACAATTATTTTTTCCTTTTTAGTGCATTCGTATAAAAGTTTGACTTGAAAAAAAAAATTAGTATTTTATTTACTCTGTGAATACTAAATTTCAAGAGTAATTCAATGACTCCATTTTGGTATAGCGAATAGAAAAATGTTCCGAATAGCATACAGAACTTGTGAAAAATTCAGCCGCATTAAATTTTTTGTTTGGTCTCCGAATCCCTTTTAAAAAGTTCAATCTGTTACGCGATGCCGGTTTTTGCACCAGCTCTTAGACATAAGAAATTTTGGGACGAAAACTAATCATTTCTTATTTTTGAAGGAAAGGATTTGTCCCAAAGAAAACAAGCAAAAAGGGTTTTTTTATTTTTGGGGTTTACATATACGGAAATTGTCTTGCTGTACAAAATATGAAAATATACAACCAATAGAAGTCTTCATCTCTAGACTTACAAACCTTCTATCCGTTTGGGGTGTATGATCCCTCATCTCGCAAAAGCCCTTTCCCGACTTTCTGGTGAACGGGGGCCCACTTCACCAGAAAAACCTCGGTCCCGAAAATTTTTTAGTTGAGGTGCCCTGAATAACAGTGTTCAAGACAATGACTTAGTTTTCATAAAAAACAAATTTATATCTTTTCCGCCTATGTTTGAGTAGTTTTTCAGCACCGTTTTTATCAGAACGTTTAGATATTAGAATTCCTTAATAACCCGTTTGTAAAATTTTCTTCGATACCGGAAAAATATTTAAAAAACCTGTTCAGACTAGTCAGTCCTACTGTGAAATATTTTCTATAGCTTAAAGTCGAAATAAACTATTGAAATACACTTTTTGTGAACTTTTTTACTTTTCGTCAAAATTACACGTCACTGTCAAAATTCTCCTTTTATATATATATATATATATATATATATATATATATATATATATATATTTATGAAAGAGTGTTGATTTTATTATTTATTATTGAAGAAAGGAGAATTTTGACGAGTGACAAAAGAAAAAAATTCACAAAAAGTGTATTTCAATAGTTTATTTCGACTTTAAGCTATAGAAAATATTTCACAGTAGGACTGACTAGTCTGAACAGGTTTTTTAAATATTTTTCCGATATCGAAGAAAATTTTACAAACGGGTTATTAAGGAATTCTAATATCTAAACGTTCTGATAAAAACGGTGCTGAAAAACTACTCAAACATAGGCGGAAACGCAGGAGGTTTAGAATTTTGTTTTCTATGAAATCTAAGTCGATTGTCTTGAGAGCACTGATTTAGTATCTTCAGGGCACCTCAACTATGGCTTCTCGTGGGTACCAGTAGGGGTGTTTTGTCTGGGTGCAAGTGGGCCCTCGTTCAACACACGAAAGTGTGGCGGACAGGGGGTCTGCGTCTGCGGAGATGAGGCATCATACACCCCAGCTTGGCGGATAGGGAGAGGTTTGGTGTAATGTACAGAGATGAAGACTTCATATATGTTGTATATTTTTTCATATTTTGTACAGCAAGACAATTTCCTCTGTGATATGTATATACCATTAAGATAAATAACACCATTTTTGCTGTTTGCTTGGCATTTTTTTAAATCACTTTTCCCTTCAAAATTAAGAAATATTATTTTTGTCCCAAAAAAACATTTCTTATGTCTAAGAGCTGGCTGCAGAAAACCTGGCTTATCGCGTAACAGATTGAACTATTTTTAAAATAGCATTCAGGGAGACCAAACAAAAATAATTTAGTGCTTTGGCTGAATTTATTCACAAGTTCTGTATGCCCTCTATTCGGAACATTTCTCCTATTGCAACTATACCAATGGAGTAACAGCTTGGAATTACTCTTAAAATTTAGTATTCACAGAGTAAATAAAATACTAATTCTTTTTTTCGAGTCAAACTTTTATACGAATGCACTAAAAAGGAAAAAATAATTGTTCGATCTAAGCTATTCAGTAACAGATTTAAAATCTTGCCGCACGAGAATACTTTAACCGACGAAACCAAAAAGGAGGAGGTTCTCTAGTCGACGCGTATATTTATTTATTTTTATATTTTTTTTTATGTATTGTCACGCATAACTTTTTACTGAGATGTCCGATTTGATAATTCTTCTTTCAGTGGATAGGGTGTACTTCGAAGTTGGTCCCATTTGAATTTAAAAGATGAAATCCACCCCTAAGGGTAGAAAAATGAAGGATATTGATCACTGACATTATTTTTGTTCCACATCCGTCAAAATCATTATATTCCATGAGAGGATGGAATTATATACAAAGTAATGAAATAAACTAACCCGAACAACAAAAATAATTTATATTACAACAAATAGTAAAAGTAGATAATCATATTATTCAACTGGTAATAGTTGAAGGAAGGTGGGTAAGTATTTTGGAAGTAATCAAAAAACTAGTTAGTAATTAGTAGATTTCAGCCACAAAAATTTAAAGGAAAAACTTTTTAACAAAATCAAACGATGAAATACGGAACTGAAATAGAATATAAAATGAACCTTCTTAGTGTCGGGAACTGTCCTACACTATGAGTAATTATTGAGTCGGCGCCAAACGAACAATCAACGAAGATCATTAAATTACTTCAAAAAAAATTTTCAGAATGTCACCGCGCAACTCGATGCCATCATTTTACGCCTTACCTTATTCATTTTTCTTGTTTGTTTGGTCCGACTCAAAATTAGTTACTAACATTATTTAGGAGCTTAGTTACTGAGACTAAGAAGGTTTATTTATTTTTACAATTAGTCAAGTTTTTTATATTCGCAACAAGCTTTTGAATCTGTTATTTGCGGAATAACAACCTAGGTCAAGCAATTAAATAAATAATTTTTTCCTATTTAGTGCATTTGTATAAAAGCTTGTCTTGATTTTTTAAATAATTTTCATTTAATTCTTGTTAGTCATTTATGAAATCCACCATCCTATTGAATTCTGACCAAAATTGATAGTATACGAACCCACAAAAAAACGTACCAATTTTGAATGGAATCGGCCTTAATAACAAAACACGTCGACATCTTGGAACCGCAAACTTAAATTCATGAATCTATGATTTTAATATATTATTGAATAGATTCACAAACCACGCATATCATAATTATTAAACTAGTGTTATTGTTCTCTAAAACTATAAATTGATTTTTTGATTTTGACTTACACGTCAATCACCACCACGCACAGTGGTTCCAAATCCCAAATGGCTGGCCAAATATAGAAGGTATTGTTGAATCGCTACGAAATTTTATATTCGGGGGTTTTTGAAGTTGCTGAACACGAATCTATAGTAAAAATTTTCAAAAACAAGATAGCGGCCTGAAAATGGCGGACCATTTCTTCCAAATTCGAATCAATGGCTATGAAATTCAGTACTCGGAGATTTTTGAGATCGATGAACCCAAATCTGAAGTCAAGTTTTCCAAAAACAAGATGGCGGCCTAAAAATGGCGGACCATTTCCTCCAAATTTGAATCATTCGCTACGAAATTAGGTACCAAGATCGCGGCTTGAAAATGGCGGACCATTTTTTCCAAATTACAATCAATCGCTACGAAATTTAGTACTCGGAGATTTTTGAGATCGATGAACGCGAATCTGAAGTCAAGTTTTCCAAAAACAAGATGGCGGTCTAAAAATGGCGGACATTTCCTCCAAATTTGAATCACTTACTACGAAGGTTTTAAGGTCGCTGAACACGATTTTCTTTTGGTAGAACGAAATAATAAATTATTACATACATGTATTTGGAATATAGTGGATTGGGAAAGCATGTGAATACAAATACACTTTGAATATAAATACTTGTTTATTAAAAATTACATTGAATATTACGTTTGTGTAAAAAAATACAAAAATACGCTTAGACTTATAGAGTCCAATTGCTGTCCGAATCACTATCATTATTGTTTTGTTTTTCATCCGCGGATAACGTGTAAGGGCTATGGACTTTTTTGGACAATGCGACCTCCATGACTTTGTACACTTCATTCGCATTATAATGCAAATTATTTTCCAATCAATCGATCAACTCCTGTCGCGTGAAACCAACTGCAACCACTTCACTGCTTTTCCGAGAGCCTGAAAAAATCAATTCA
Organism: Gonioctena quinquepunctata; assembly: GCA_018342105.1. NCBI lineage: Eukaryota > Metazoa > Arthropoda > Insecta > Coleoptera > Chrysomelidae > Gonioctena > Gonioctena quinquepunctata. The sequence goes on from JAFIRS010006400.1 coordinate 7,327, forward strand.
ACAATCAAACAATAATACATAATTAATAAAATAATACTACTTATGATACTTAATGCAATAAAACTTAATGCTCGTACCGATTCTCGCCAAATTCAATTCCAAAATATCCATGGTAGATACTCAATGTATCCAAAAAATATAAACCAATAAAATTTAAAAATTTTTTTTAATTAAAAAATTTCAAATGAGTTGAACCCCTTAAGCGAATCTTGCCAAACTTAATAGCAACTATCCTTGTCTCCCAGCGTATTTGTGTAAAAAAATGTAGCCCGATATCTCAAAATTTGCGAATGTTAGGGCAACCACAGTCATTTTTAGATAATTAAAAAAATTCAATAAATTTTAACCCCCTAAGCGATTCTTGCCAAATTGAATACCAACCATTGAAATTTGCGAATGTTAGAGCGCTCACAGACATTTTTCAAAAATTTCAAATTTTTTGAAAATCTTAACCCCTTAGGCGATTTTGGCCTGATTCAATAAAAACCATCTTTATGCCCTAGCCTATTTGTATAAAAAGACTAGCCCGATATCTTAATATTTCCGAAAGTTAGAGCGACCAGAAAGGATTTTTGAAAATTTCAAAATTTTGAAAAATTCAAACCCCCTAAGCGATTCTTTTAAAATTCAATACCAACCGTCCTTATCCCCTAGCCTATTTGTGTAAAAAAAATAGCCCGATATATCAAAATTTGCGAAAGTTAGAGCGTGCATACATCCGGAATTTTTTTCTAAATGTGATTTCTCGAAGAAACAAAATTCACCGTGACCAAAGGGGCAATTTGGAGCAGCTGATTTTTGGTGGTGTATTACTCAAGAGTATAAAGAATAACGTGTCACTTGATTGGTCGCTGAATTATGTTGAATTATTAACTTTTACTCAATGTAAACATAACTTTTTTTCGCCGCGGGCACGAGAATTTACAGTAGATGTTTACATTTTTTGTTGATCGATGTGTGGGTTATATGAAAAATCCCAATGATAAATGCACTTACTTCCAGGAAAAGGTTCCATTTTGAAGAATTCAAATTGCTTAATTCTACTACAAGTTATTTCACTTCAAACACAACGTAATGTTTAGACCGTACCGCACGACCGATGCTACCTACTCGAGCGTTCCGACCAGAATGGTATCCCAACGAATTTATATAACACCTGCCACTTCCCGACCCTGGAAGGGACGTGGAAAATACCCATCTACCTAGCCCAACAGTTAGAATTCCTTAAATATAAACTTTATTTTTCGATTTTTGGCTAGTGATTTGGGATTTGGGACCACTGTCCCACGGGGAGGAGTTTAACGTGCAGCGCCGTAGTGGCGGAATCGGAAAAACGGACCCAGACAGTATCACTTATCCCCATTTAAAGCTGTGATAAAAAGGTTGTCTACAAAGTGCGATAGTTCAAATTTTTCGATCGCAAACGTCAAAACGGCATTTGTATTGAGATTCGACGGGTAAAAGCGTCATATCAAAGAAAGGCAGTGCCAAAAGCGCGCCTACAATAAATGAATGGTAATAAACGAGTCGGCCACAAATAACCTCGAATCAAATGTAAATGACATGAAGAAAAAAGAATTGGTCGGGTGACCACTGCTGTGTTGTAGGGTGCAAAAACACGCGTTAAAATGCAAAATGACAAATTTTGCAAGTTCAATTTTTACATTGATATAAACAATTTTTTTTATACTAATAATTACAATAATCTAAAAAACACGCATGAAACATATTTTCATTAATGTAATACACATTCAAAATAATATTTTTTTAGTCAAATTTTGACAGTAAACGAACAATATGAAAAATATGTGAAACTGTATGTATGTATAAAAAAAATATTTTCAATATATTTTTTTATATTTCTTCAATATTTATTAATATCTCTTTATTAGTTTTGTTTATTCGTGTAATTTACTCCTACGTCAGACATGTAAGTTTAAATTGAATTTTATCAATTATTTGTGAAAACATTCATTCGCCTCTGATTCGACAGAGTACTGATTTGTTGTCGCTGCTGCTTGGCTAATCACTTTCGCATGTATGCTGGAAAAATCAATTGTTTTTACTTCCCGCATCTGACACACATGACCCGAACGCACCAATGTGGCTCCTTTTTTCACCGACTGATTCTCGAAAACGATGTCACTTGAAATGGGTAAAAACCCAATTGCAACCACCACTTAATCCATCACGAATATAAAAGTCTTTTCAACTTGACAATAAATTACGTGTAAACACTACGATGCCAGGCGAATTAAGTGTTCGCAGTGCACGTGTCAGTAGGTTAAATGTGGTTCATAGACTATCCCAGATAACACATGGATATCCATTGGACATCCTTCATGAATTTTATAGATGTACTATGGACATTCATTTTATATCCAAAAGATATCTTATGGACATCCGATGGATACCCAAAGCGGAACAACCTGTACATCCATAGAATATCCTTCAAGGATATCCATAAGATATCCTCCAGAGATCTTTCCAGAGATCTTTCAAAGAGATCTTTGAAAGATAAGATATCTTTTAGGAATATCCATGAGATATCCTTCAGGGATATTCAAAAGATATCTGAAAGATTCCTTCAGATTAAGATATTAAGGCCTTCGGGGATATCCATCGAAGATAAAATATAGTAATAGCGATCTGGAGGGAAATGAAATAATGGTATTGAACAAAAAAAATGTATTAATAAACTCTGGTATCAAAAAAAAATTATCATAAACTTCGGGGTTATCAACAAATAAAATGTATATGTAAACTCTAAAATAAAAACATTCGAATATTGAATGCAGAATAATCAAAAAGATAAAGTTAAAGAAAAAATAGAATGCTATTTTCTTTGTCCATCAGTTGTTTCCTTTATTCTAGAAGATGACAGATGCCTTTCTTTGGCCCTTCTCAGTCAAGCTCAGATGGCATCTTCAGTAGCTTTTTTATTTTTCGTCGAATCACTAAGGTCAGCCACTTCTGAAATGATATGTATATATTCACGGGTATAATTTATGTTGAAAACTAGAAAAAATACTGAGATATTATGCTTTCTTTTGAATTCGAATACTGATGATGATAATATTTACCACTGCCATAGTTTTTCTCTGTCTTTTATTGGTATACTATGATATATATATATATATATATATATATATATATATATATATATATATATTATATATATATATATATATATATATATATATATATATAAGCATTTTTGACACAAGCTTTTCTTGGCAATTATGCATTCTCACTTAACTAGCAGTCTGTTATGAGGCAATACAAATCATTATCAAGTAAATTGAACAACTGAATGAGCTTTTCACCTAGTGATAATTCAGCCAGTTTTAGATGTCCAGTTAATGTTTTTTGCTCCATACCAGCTATATTCGGAGGCAAACTTATTCGTGAGCATGGAAGAAAGGCATCGTTCCACACAGTCATACAGAGTTCCTCCTCCAATTTTCCCATTTAGGTACCTAAAAAAAGAGTTCTAGAAAAAGGAATGGAAAAACATACAACTTACCTACAGCAGCTTTGAATTTCGATCCAGTTCCCAAATATTCTGTCGAAAGATTAATTTTTTCAGTGCAATCAATAGGAAAATGTTCTAATCCGCTGATAAATCGTTTTCATCACATGTCCACTGTTGTAGGCATTCACACCATTTTTAAACGGGACACTGTAACATTTGAAAAACTCGTGTATTGTGGCAAATGTAACGACGTGTTTTTCAGCATTTCTGAAAATATCGAAACTCAAATAGCAAACACATAAATGCATTGGAAATAATGGATGTTTATAGGTTATGTCCTTTTCAATTGATATTTACCTGTATTCGGCCAATATATAATTCCCTTTGGAAACAATCAATTGCTACAGATGAAAACCATAATGTCCAGATCAACAGGGTATCAAAAACGAAGCAAAAAAAACACGACTCAAAAATAACACCAATGCGAAACGCCATAGACGATCTTTTTGTTTGGATTCAGTGCTATGACTATGACCTTCCTCAACAAAATGAAATGACAGACGTCGCTAGTAATTATGCGTATAGTATGGCCAGGCTGTCGCAGATGGTCCCCGCGACAACGTATAAGTTTTGAAAAGGTACAATTTGTCTATCTACGAGAATGTTTAAATTCATTTATGATTGCTTTGGATATCTCATGACCATCCCTAAGATATCTTCTGGAGGATATCTATTTCAAATCCGTCGATAGATATCCATTTCAAATCAAGTAGAAAAACGAAACATGAGATTTTTCCAAAAAAATTGATCCATATGTACGAGCATGAAAGATACTCCGAAATTGACACAATAAAAACAATCTTGCAATTTAAACTTATCCATATTTGCTCCGGATATCTTATGGCCATCCATATGATATCTTCTGAGGGATATCCATTTCAAATCCATCGACGGATATCTTATGGATGTCCATTTCAAATCCAGTAGAAAAACGAAAGATGAGATTTAAAACAATAATTCAATCTATATATGTACAAGCATGGAAGAACCCCCGAAATTGACACTATTAGAATCAATCTTGCAATTTAAACACATTCATAATTGCTGTGGATACTTATGGATATCCATAGGAAATCTCCTGAATGATATCCATTTCAAATCCTTCAATGGATATCTCATGGATGTCCATTTCATATCTAGGGATATCCCGACCAAAATTGGACATGAAATGGATATCCATAGGATATCCTATGTTATCTGGGTACTCGTCTCAATCTGCATTTTATTCATTACTAGGGCCATTTCCGAAGCCGGATTTAATTCAAAGGTTATACATGCCAAATCATAATACAACTGCAGTTTTCACGTTTGTAACAAACAAATATAAACTGTTGCACTTTAAAAACACTCTATTTATCGCAGGGGCAAATACGGATAATTTGCGCCATATGGAGTCAGTCGCCCGACTCCGCCACTGCGGCGCCACTTACAAAGGTGCTCCAAGTCCATAGCGGATATTTTATAATAATGGTCAGTGCGGTATTTTCGAATAATATTTATTATTTAAAGACAAATAAAATATTTTGTAATGAAAAAATTAATTAATTTATAACAAACAACGCTGAAAAAGCAAAAAGTAAGTAAAAGTTAGTATTTATTATCTGTTGATAAGACGTATTCACATTAAACTTAATAAATAATAATGAATACATTTTTCGCAATAAAATCGGCCAGGTTTTCTGCAGCCAGCTCTAAAATTGGTGGAAAAAAAAAGTTTGAATACTTATTGGGGCGGTTACAGTGCACCTGCTTTAACCCGTGCAAGTCGTTCACCCGCTTTGACCGGAATTAATTATTGTTTCTTGTTTTATTTTATGGGACATATTATCTATTGTCAACAATATAACCGATAGATCCTCCCCACGTACCTTTAGACATGAGAAACTACTGTTTTGGGACAAAAAAAAATCATTTCGAAAAGAAAAATGGAAACAAAAAACTGCCAGGTGTGGGATATAAACCCCCGCTCCCTTGCGAGATCCAGAACTTGAACCTGGCGCCTTAGACCACTCGGCTGTCTGGGTTATACTTTATTAAAAGTATTAACATACTTCAACGTATAAAACATAAAACATATAACATATAAAAAGACTAAAAAAGATCACTTTTCCCTAACAACTAAGATTAAGAAAGAATATTATCAAAATAAAATATCCAAATCCGATAATAAATCGAAAGCATCATGGGATGTCGTTTCTGAACTAACTAATAGGAAAAAGGAACCAAAAAATATAGTTATTGAAAAAATGGTACACTAATTGAAGATCCCCAAGTCATCGCAACTGAGCTCAATAGATTCTTTTTGGACGAACCTGGTGATATAATAAGAAACATAGATCGCAGTAGTATATCGGGGAGTTCATTTTTCAAAAATAACTTCATTTTGCACACCCTATATCTTCTTCCTTATACTGAACAAGAATTATTAAGCTTGTTAAATAGAAGATTAAAAAACAAAAAATCCTCTGGTCCTGACGAGGTCCCATTGTTTCTACTGAAGAACATCCTACATACAATAATCAACCCCCTAACAAATCTAATTAACCTCTCCTTCTCTGAGGATCACTTTCCTAAGATCATTAAAAAAGGTAAGGTTGTTCCGATACATAAAAAAAATACCGAAGTTAATGAATAATTACACCAACCCCCTTTAATATTTGAATACGCCTTTCTGGATAGACTCATGAATTTTATTGATGGAACCAAAAAAAGGATTTGGACAAAGAAATCTACCACTACGGCTCTAGTATCATTGTTTAATTCAATAATTGATTCGATTGAGGCAGGCGAATGTCCTGCTACAATATTTTGCGATTTGAGCAGGGCATTCGACTGTGTCAATCACACCAAACTCCTGTCAACTCTTGAGAATTATGGTGTTAGAGGGGTCTCCTTGAATTGGATCTCTTCTTTCTTGAAAAAATCGGGAACAATATGTCTCCTTAAAGTATTGTAACAACGAAAGAACATCAAAGATTGACTCACAGTCAGTTTCTATCAATATGGGTGTCCCACAAGGATCTATTTTGGGTCCCATTTTATTTATATTATACGTGAACCAAATCGAAACTATTCTGGGAGGAATAAACCACACTGCCTATGCAGATGATTTCTCTTTGATTGTGTCGGCTTCTGGCTCCCATTCCATGGTTGAGGAATGTAACAATTCAATTGCCTCAGCATCCGAATATTTCAATAACAATGATCTATTTTTCAACGCCAATAAAACCAAAATTATTCAATTTCACCATCGCCAGAACATTATTCCTCGACTACAGTTTGATTTTAAAGATTACACCTTCGAGAACAGCCATGATCCTATAAAAATTTTAGGTGTTCATTTCGATCAGTTTCTGGACTGGAAAGCTCACTGTAAACAACTAATTTCAAAATTGAACTCCTTGAAATACCTCTTTGTGAATCTACGTTTTGTACTGGAAATAGATCAATTGCTAAGTTTGTACCATGCTCAGGTGGACTCTAGACTGAGGTACGGCGTGAGTCTCTGGGGCCTCTCTTCAATGTCTAAAAATGTGTTTATTGCACAGAAACGTATTGTTCGAAGTATATCTAGTGTGGCAAACACGTTCTCATGTAGAGCAATATTTATCCAATACCATATTCTGCCATTGCCTTGTATTCTCATATATGAAATATGTGTATATGTATTCCAGAATAAAAACAATTTTTTACTGAATGCCAATATTCATCATTTGAACACAAGGAACCGAGAATTGTTACATGTTCCATACGCAAGATTCAAAATAACTTCCGACTCCCCAAACTATCTTGGCCCTAAAATGTTCAATCATTTACCAGATTTGATCAAAAACAGTAATAATATTCCTGTGTTCAAAAGTAGACTTAGATCCTTTTTACAAGAAAAATGTTTTTATAGTGTGGGAGAATTTTTCTCTTGATACTTTTGTCTTCATCAACTTGACTATTCATATATAATTTTGTAAATTATCTTATGGAAAATAAATGATTATTATTATTATAGGTAAGGTTTTATGTACTTTTGTACCTTCTACCTGGTGAACGGTGCCGCTTTCAAACTAGCAAGTATGCATACGTTTTTAACTATATAAATATAATAATTTTTTTTTGCTGTAAACTGTGCATGGAGCAGATGGGCTCTGTTTAAAATCGTAATTACAGTGGGAAATAATCAACAGACGAAGTTAGATTTTATATCAATGTGCAACTGGAAAAAAGTGTGTTTGAACAAAAGCAATTGTAAGTGGAAACTATGTGGTAATACCCAGAAAATCAGTGTATTTTTCTGTCTGCCATTATTGAGTTGGCAGTTTTTATTCCACAACAAACCAGCTAGACTGCTTCTATTGTCTTTTTTGTGGATAACCTTTAATGAGGCTGGAATTTCTTTGTTTTTTAAGAAGAACTTAATCTTATTCTTGATAAGAACTATTGACTATCCAGGGGCGTATCATACATAAGTACTTTTATGCCAATTATACACATATAATTCAAGAAACCAGCATAGTTACTTACTCATCCACTGGTTGGTGGAACAGCCTACAATATTGGCTCTTATAATATTGAATATAAAGTAGTGAAAAAAGAAACTCATAATTAATCACAGGAAAAAAAATAGTTTATATAATTGAAACAATGTCACTAAGATGGACAAGGTCCCAGAATATATCTCAGAATTCAAACTACAATCGAAAAATACCTAACAAACTAAAAAATGTCCCTCATTAAATACAAGCTGTATACCAAGCGACGAAGATACATTTCTCAAACCCAAGAAGGAAATAGAACATCTGCGTAATGCACTGGAATTGAAAGAAAAGGAAGAGTGTGATAGGATAGAACATTACGAAAAAGAAATTCGAATTCTAAAAAAAGATAATGAGGACAAGGAAAACTATATTAAAGAACTCAGGAGAAGAAGTAAAGATTTTGAAGACGAAGTCTGTGAAGTAGAAGAGAGTTTTGCACTCGAAACCAAAAAACACCGGCATACAATAAATGAACTTAATGAAGAAATAAGCAAAATGGGAGAAAACACGAATTTACTTCAAGTAATAAATAAGAAGAACGAATCAAAAGTAAAAATCTAGAAGAGGACATAAAAGAACTAACCGAAATGCGAAAAAGTATGTTGACTTCAATCGAAGTGCTTACCAAGGAAAATGACTTGTATTCTAATGAATTAAATGAAATTAGGAATTAATTCCATATGTTTAAAATGGAATCACTTGAAAAACAGAAAGAAAGAGAGAAAGAAAATAACGAGCATGAAAAGTTATCAACGAATTTCCAAGAGAAGATTACTCCACTGATCAACTCTAAAATATGTTTTTTGAAGAATGACAGTACGAAGATGAAGATAATGATACTTGGTGATCAACAGGGACGTAATATTGACAAAAAAATTTCAAATCGAAGTTGGAAGACTGTAATATTGAAACCATGTGCCCGTTTTGAATCTGTGGTCGAGCATATTGACAGTTTATCTGAAGATTTCAGTGAAAATGATTTTGTTATTGTTGTAGCAGGAATCAATGATTTCAAATGTAATAGAGTACCTAACGTAGAAAAAATTACTGCTAAAATTAGCCTCTGCAAAAATACTAATATTGTAATGGTATCTGCACCCTTTGGTAAATTTGATGAGTGACTGAAAATAAAATTTTTAATTTCAACTTGAGACTAAAAAAATCACTAATGGAACATGACAATATATTTTTTATGAATTTAAATATAAATAACTCTCTTTTGACCAAAACAATTATTGTAAATAGAATAATTTCAGAAATACTTTGTTCTAGCAGAGATAAAAATGTGAAACTTAACAAAAATTGTGTGGATACCATTTCTCCAAAGAATTTCTGTCAAACACCTGATCCATCAGTTATGGGACCTAAGTATCAAACAAACTCAAATTGTACAAAAAAAATGACAGAAAACTAGTCACCAAAGACACCCACCGGGAGTGTTTTTTGTTATACTTGAATGCCCAAAGTCTTCCTGCGCACTATGATGAGATTTATAATTTAATTCTTGTAACTGATCACATAATTGATTCAGAAATTAGTTTTTCAGGGTATAATAATTTGAGGGTTAATAGTGATAGTAGACATACAGGGGGAGTCCCCATCTATTTCAGAAATGATATCAAAATTAGTAGTACACAATGTTTAGCAATACCAAAAAAATATTGGTTAGGTGCAGTTACAGCATTCTATAACGGAAACACTACTTGGTGGTGTGCCTATATATATATATATATATATATATATATATATATATATATATATATATATATATAGATCTCTAGCGGTAATAATTGTACAGAATTTTTTAATTTCTTCGAAAATTGGTGCGAAGAAAATTTATGTGACCAAAAAATGATGGTGGTGGTTACTGGGGATTTTAATATAGATTGGCAAAAGAGTGCTCCTGAAAATGATAGATTAAGAAACATGATAACTGACATGGGATGTAAAAATATTGTTAAGGATATAACTCATCCAACTGATAATGGGGGAAGTTTGATAGACTTGGTAATAACCAATGAACAATTTCTTATTGATGCAGTAGTTATGGAGACACCAAAAATATCAAGTTACAATAATATTATTTTGTATTGTGCTCAATGTTCTAATGGAAAGAAATCTCTAACAGTAGAAAGTAGAGGCCGTAATATAGATTTCACTAAAATGAATGAGAAACTAACAAAAATAAATTGGAACTACACAATAATTGGCATGAATGAAAAATATAGAGACTTCTACAATAAAGTGTATGAGGTTTATGATGGAATAGCGCCTAAAAAAACAGTAACAATTTATCCACATTAAGAAATGGTATGATGAAGAAGTGAGGGAAGCAACAAAAAACAGGGATGATTGTTATGAAGAATGGAAACAGAAGGGAACAGAAAATCTCAAAGAAATTCACAAACGAAAAAGAAACATAGCAGTAAAAACTATGAGAATAAAAAAGCGAGAATATTACGAAAGAAAAGTTGAGGAAAATAAAACAACAAACTCGGTTGAACTGTGGAGGGTAATGAAAAATATTTGTCCGAATAAAAATGAAGTGAAGTGAAGTGAAATAGAAATTAGTGATAATGAAATTATCAGTAATGAAAATGGTATGTCCAATAGGTTAAATAACTTCTTTGTGGAAAGTATCAAAAGTATAACATATAATATTGAGCTAGCAGAAATTGACTTTCCAATTGCACCTAATTCAAATCTGGGGGTCACTTATGGTACTATAGAAAACTTCTCACTATTAGATTTTAGAGAATTGAGAGATATTGTTTTTTCGTTGAAAAATAAGGGGAGTCCAGATGAATCGAATGTTGTCTTTTTTTCTTAATTGTTTCACTAACCTTGCAGAACCATTACTAAACCTCATTAATACTTCATTACTAACAGATGATCTGAATTTTTCTACAATCATTCCTGTTCCGAATAAAACAAACTCTAATAAAGCCTCGGATCTAAGACCAGTAAACATGTTGAGCGCAATTGAAAAAATAATTGAAAAAGCAGTCTATAACCAATTAGTAGATTATATTGAAAATAATAAACTGTTAAGTAAATACCAATCAGGGTTTAGAATAAACATAGTTGTGAAACAGCAGTTCAGTGGGTACTAGATGATTGGAAAATATGCCTAGAAAAAAATGAGACTACTGTTGCAGTATTTCTGGATCTTCAGAGAGCTTTCGAAACAATACACAGAAATAGATTGTTACAAAAATTAGTAGCAGTAGGAATAGATGGAATAGTCTTGAAATGGTTGGAAAGCTTTATGGAGAACAGAAAACAAAAGTTTAGGATAAATAATAAAGTATCAGATGAAATAGAATGTAATCAAGGAGTACCACAGGGAAGTGTTCTGGACCCCCTGTTGTTTCTGTTGTATGTTAATGATTTGCCGGAGATAGTAGGAGAGAGCTCAGTTCATTTATTTGCAGATGATACACTGATTTATTTCTCATGTAATGATCACTCCAAACTCACAGAAACCATCAACAAAACTTTAAAATCGATTTACAGTTGGTGTTGTGCTAATTATTTGAAGATCAATGTTGAGAAGACCAAGTACATGGTAATAAGTAAAGAAAAAAAAAATCAGAAACTTCTGTAACCAACATTTTGAGAAAATGTTAGGTCCTGATAAGGTGGAACGGGTCAACCAATTTAAATATCTTGGGGTTCATGTGGATAGGGGGTTACATTTTAAAGAACATGCCAACTTCATTATGAAGACGATAGCATTTAAAATACATTTTTATCTCGTTGTGCCCCATATTTGTCAAGGTGGACAAAAATTTTACTGTACAATTCATTAGTGCTTCCTCATTTTACATATTGTTCTACAATTCTGTATATACTGAAACAAAATGATTTAGCTCGTTTACAGAAACTCCAAAATAGGGCCATGCGCATAATTCTAAATTGCGAAAGACTAACACCAATAAGATATATGTTAAAGCAACTAGAATGGTTACCAATTAATTTATTTCTCCTCTACCAAATATTAATCCTAATTTTCAAAATAAGATATAAAATTTCCCCAACATATTTACAAGAAAAAGTTATGTACAATGACCAAATCCACGGATACAATACAAGATTCAGAACTGACTTCCATATTCAACAAGTCACATTAACACATACCCAAAATTCTGTCTTTTTCAAGGGACTTGATAGCTATAATAATCTGCCAGAAGAGATCAAACGTTTAACATCTTTAACATCCTTCAAGACAAAGTTTCATATTTTCTTAATCAATAAAAACCTAGTAGCCACTTCCTCATTTTGTTTGTTTCGATTTTATATTTAGTTACGACAGGTATACAAATGTTTTAGTATGTTTAAAGTATTGTGTGTATTTATTAAATATTTTTTAGAATTTGTATGATCGTATAGATGTATGGTGTGCAAATAGGTGTAGTAGTTGTGTATATGTATGTGTATATGTGTTGTATATACATTTTTATTTTTTAAACTTAGTCTATTTTAATCTGAAAGCATGCTATATATCGTTCTCATTGTAATCATTGCAATTACTTGACAATGTAAATTAGTAAATGGACTAAATAAAGGATTTATATATATATATATATATATCACACTTATACTGGGATCTTGGACTATTTTGTGTGAAATTATTGTCTGCTGGAAGTGCGTTCCGGAATCAACTTGACGCAATGCGGGGTCGGGTTGCCGGCCGGGGATTCCCGCGAGTGCCGAACTATTATCAGACGTGATACGTGAGGCGAGCAACGTATTGTATCATATTTCTTTATCATTCCGTATCGAGTGTCATGAAATGAAGGAATCTTATCTGAATCATTGAAATATATAGTAAAAGTGTTTTACTGGAATATTTGAGCCAGGTAAGTACTATGTATTTATAATTAGCCCATTTTCTGTCTTTAATCCCTCACGCAAAACGAATTAATTGATTTCAATGTGTTGATTTTGGCAGTCCCCGAAACATTTAAGAGTAAACAATTCGAATAAAGATAGTATAATATGAATATTTTTGTTGTTTCACAGTTATTTGCATCTACTTGAAAAAAAAACATTGTGAAAGGAATGAAGTATATTACATACTATAAACCCATAAAGCACTAGTATGTCCCCAAAACGTACTGAAAACGTCCAACTAGGAAATTCCTGTACGTACTGGTATGTCCAGATAATAGACCGGAAGATGGTGACACAAAATATTAGGTCATTTGTACCAGTATGGCGGTTCTTCAGGGGCCTAATTACGGAATGACAAAAAAGAAAATGATGGTCATAGCGCTGGTACCGGCGGCCCAATCGCGTGGGCGTTAATCGAACGTGTCGGATAAATAACGAGTGTCGAACGATTTGTTCCACAAAAATGCCTGTATTTTCCGATGGTCGATAAAAAAAGAAGTAGGCGGTATCGTAATGCCATACTTCTCCGGTGTGACTTACAGCCCGCCATACCGACGCGAATACATTAATTCAAAAAAACAATTCAACCATTTGTACCAGGCTAATTTTTGCGCAGCTTATCATCGTCGAGTAGTCATTCACGGAAATCACCTTGCCATACTTTTCCGACGGTTCCCAATGGCCGCCATACCACCGCAAGGGAGTAAAATTTTTTTTTTGCTAAACGATTTTTCAACAGTTCTCTGTATGATCATAAATGGAAGTCTGATCATGTCATACCTGTGGGAGGTGGCGAACATGTACAATATTTTTTCAAAATTCCAAGATTTTATTCGTAATTCGAACGATTTGTACCAGTATGGCACTAATTTTTCCTGTAAGTTATATAAATATATATAAATATAAATACAAAATTTCAAATACCTAGGTGGTGGCAATCTTGTCTTATAACCAGATGTTATGTCGTATAATATTGTAAGGCTACCGGCGCTCGAAAGATTTCTTGAATTGTAGAGGTCTTGGCCCATCGTGTTCTTAAGATAAATAAGATAAGATAAGATAAGATAAATGGTTTCAAGATTGTATTGGTTGTCGACATATCAGAGCGAGTGTGGCAGCTCCAGCCCCCTGGTCACGGTATAGGCTTATTTTTCAACACCAAAAAAAAAACTCGGAAAATTATTTTTTTGAGTCTACCACTTTGGATAAGTACAGTGTAATTTTCCCAAAGCATATTTTTTTCCAAGTTTGGAAAATTTGAAATGCCATACTGTTACAATTCATTCCAATTTTTTTTTTCATATCTTGCTCGAGTGTAACAGACTTCCGCCTCATAGTTACAGTATGGGATAATTTTTTTTAGGTTGAATTCTATCCAAACGAACCGAATACGATGATGCCATACTGTAACAAATGATTTTATGTCTTGTACCTTGAAAACGTGTCGAAAAACCAAGTTTTTCAAGTATGGCGCCACTTTTTCCCTCTACTAAAAGTATGGCAAATATAATAATGGTGACATTGTATCATATAATTTCCAAAAATCCAAATGCCATACTGGTACAAATCGTCAATTTTTTTTAACATCTTGGTTTAAGTCCGACAGTCGTCTGCCCCATGGTTACAATCGGGAATAATTTTTTTTTAGGTAGGATTATATCCAAACGAACAGAATACAATGATTCCATGATGTAAAAAATGATTTTACGTATTTGACAGTCGTATTTTCAAAACGTGTTGAATAAATAAGTTTTTCAAGTATGGCAGCACTTTTTACCCCTACTAAACGCATGGGAAATATAATAACGGTCATATTTTATCAAATACTTTCCAAAAATCCAAATGCAATACTGTTACAAATCATTCTGCGAAAAAAAAAAAAATACTCCTTTGCGGCTGTATGGCGGCCATTTGGAACCGTCAGAAAAGTATGGCATGGTGTATTTCGTGAATGGCTACTCGACGATGATTAGCTGTGCAAAAATTAGCCTGGACCAAATGATTGAATTATTTTTTTTAAATTAATGTATTCGCGACGGTATGCCGGGCTGTAAGTCACACCGGAGAAGTATGGCATTACGCTACCGCCTACTTCTTTTTTTATCGACTATCGGAAAATACAACCATTTTTGTGGAACAAATCGTTCGACACTCGTTATTTATCCGACACGTTCGATTAACGTCCACGCGATTGGGCCGCCGGTACCAGCGCAATGACCATCATTTTATTTTTTGTCATTCCGTAATTAGACTCCTGAAGAACCGCCATACTGGTACAAATGACCCAATATTTTGTGTCACCATCACCTGGTCTATAAGGTACACTCGACGTCTCAAGAACGTCTAGATTCCGCGCATTTGGATATCCCCGGTACGTCCGTTTTAGGTATCAACCATGTCTAAACTGGACGTACCAGGAACGTACAGATGTTAGGAAAGTGAACGTGCCCAAAATGGTGATTAAGTGCCTAGAGGCGTTGATATTATTTTCGAAACAATTATCATAGTAACAATAAAAATAAAGAACATACGAACTTTATGATTTATTTCGTAATATAAATAATTTACATACTGACAATACATTTTGAAATCATAAAAATATATAAGTAAAAAGTGATATATTGGTCATATACAAAGTGACGATATCAATTTGTTGTTTCACAGGTATAATAAAATCGAAAAGAGTTGGAAATATACTTTTCTACTAACTAATATATTGAAATTTTCAAATGTGTCAAAGCCGGTGGGGTAATTTTATTTATCAACTCTGAATGATTCAGGAGATGAATTCAAAGTATTGAACTTTGCAATTTCCCATTCCAGTGATGAGATCATATGTATGTCTAGCTGCATCTATCATTATCAGATTCAACAGTGTTGACATTATCTTGGTCAGGCTTCTATAGCTATATCAGTATCAGTATCAATAACCAACCTAAAAGTGACCCACTGTGCAAAAACTCATACTATTAACGTTAAACCTATATTTATATATATTATGATTATTCTGCCCATAACGTCTCAATGACCATTTTAGAGTCGTGACTGATTTGCATTTTCGACAATACAGTGTGCTTTATTAATTTATTTAAGTCCATTCATATTATAATATCTATATTGTTCACAAGCTAATCTACATTTTATTGCTATAGTTTGTGGCGGAAAATATTCTTATCGTGTATGTGGATAAATTAACATATCATAGTACAATTCAGACGCATTTCGTTATAACATGCGTCTGGTTGTTTTGTTGTGTGTGTATTTATGGTATATACCATTTCAGTTCGTTGTTTGAGAATTGTTACTGGAAATGTTTGTGAACTAACAGGTATTCTACCCATTTCATGATATGATTATTGATAATGGATTTGTCACTTTCTTGCTTACTTGTCCGTAGTTATATTTGTCATTTGGATTGACTGTGGGGTAGTTATATCAAAAACTATTTCAGTGAATACTACTTGAAATTAACAGTACCTCTTATGTTGAAAAAGGAAACATTCTCAATAGAAGGATTTTTCCACGACAATAATGAAGAAATTTGTTTTTGTAATATCTAACAGAAAAACAATTATTTTCCCGGCTAAAGCCACGCTGGACATTGAACTACATCTGATAGATATTGCCCTAATTCAAAAGAAAAAATCTGAAAGTGAAAATTCGCATTTTTATTCATATAGTTATTTGATTTTTTATTCCACACCTAATTAAGAACTCGTATAGATGAATGAGGCAAAGAAGAATGTTTTCCAAAAAGGAGTACTCACCAGAAATCATTTATAACATTGATGAAAAACATTCTTCTTTGCCTCATTCATCTAAATGAGTTCTTAATTAAGACTGGAATAAAAAATCAAATAACTATCTGAATGAAAATGCAAATTTTCACGTTTAGAGTTTTTCTTTCGAGTTGAAGTCTTTTCTCAATATCTATCAGATGTAGGTCAATATCCAGCGTGGCTTTAGCCGGAGAAGTAGTTGTTTTCTGTTTGATATTACAAAAAAAATAACTTCATTATTGTAGTGGATTTTCCTTTTATTCAATTTTCAATTGAGAATGTTTCCCTTTTCAACATGATAATCAAGAGGTTATCTTGAACGATGAAAAATAGTAACTACAGTTTATTTTTCAAACGCAGATGATTCCACATCTGATTTTATGAACATCCTGTGTTCATAATTTCGAACAAATCAATGTATCAATCCCCAAAAATAGATTTTTCTGGGAAAGGGATATTGGGGCTTATTTTAGATAACTTTTTCTATCAGAATCAGAATCCCCAAAAACCCCTTAATTCATATTTTCAAAATCTCAAGAGCTGATTTAAGCAAAAAAAAAATTAAAATCACTTTTCCTAACAATTTTTTTTTCTGACAAAATCCGCTCTTGGGTTTTTAAAATATGAATTGAGGGGTTTTTGGGGATGCAGATTCTAAATCTGATAGACAAAATTATTAAAAATAAGCCCTAATATTATTTTCGCAGAAAAAGCCTTTTTTACCCTTCCAACACCGCACGCCAATGGTAAATAAAAATGTTCACTATGCCAAATACTTAATTTTTCTAACATACAGTCAACACCACAATTTCAACAAAAGCGCATTATTAATAAATGAGAGAGAAATAAACAACCTATTAGGAAAAGTGATTTTAAATTTTTTTTTCTGCTAAAATCAGCTCTTGAGATTTTGAATATATGAATAAAGGTGTTTTTGGGGATGTTGATTCTAAATCTGATGGAAAAAGTTATCTAAAATTAGCCCCAATATCCTTTTCCCAAAAAAGCACGCCAATGGTAAATAAAAATGTTCCCTATTACCAGCAGAATTTCAAGAAAATCGCATTAATAATAACTGAGATATTAGGGTATATTCATCAAGAAACTTTTAACGAAAAATTAAACCGACGAAAAAATCAACTGAAAAGCAAAAAATAAAATATAAACCTTTTTAGTCATAATAATAATTGAGCTCCTAAACTAATGTAACTAATTTTGAGTCGGCGCTAAACAAACAATTATCGAAGATCGTTATATTGCTTTGAAGAAGTAATCAACACACCGCTGTGCATCTCGCTGCCATCATTTTACGCTTTAACTAATTCAATTGCCAGTTTGTTTGGCGCCGACTCAAAATTAGTTACTCACATTAGTTTAGGAGCTCAATTATCATTAAGACTAAGAGAGTTTATTATTTATTTTTTGTTTTTCAGTTGATTTTTTCGTCGGTTTAATTTTTTGTTAAAAAGTTTTCATTTTTTCATTTTTTGTGGCTGAAATCTACTAATTACTACCTACTTAATTTCTGTTTACTTCCAAAATACTTACTTACCTAACTTACTTCAACTATTAACTGTTAAATAATATGATTATCTACTTTAACTATTTATTGTTATATAATATAAATTATTTTTGAAAGTTCTGGTTAGTTGATTTCATCACTTTGTATATAATTCCATCCTCTCATAGAATGTAATTATTGTGACGGATGTAGGAGGATCTGTGTATGCCAATGTTCACAAATGAAAAATCAATTATCCCCTATTTTTCTACCCATAGGGGTGGATTATTCCATTCCAAATTGAAATATGATTAATTATGAGGTATACCCTATCTAATAAATAAATAACCATCCAAATCGGAAAACCCACTACAAAGTTATGCCTGATAGAATCGGTTAACGGACCCAAATTCAGAGGGTGAACGATCAATATCCTCCATTTTGCTACCCTTAGGGGAATTCAAATGGGACCAACTTCGAAGTACACCCTATTCAATGAAAAATTAATCATCGGAATCGAACTGTTCTGTAAAAAGTTATGCGTGATCATACATAAAAAAAATACGCGTCGACTAGAGAACCTCCTCCTTTTTGATGTCGTCGGTTAAAAACGGGACACATAAAGGCGTAGAAGGGCAACGAGAAATTTGTTTTGAAATCTCGACTTCAAACTGTTTAGGATTATTTTTATTTTTCTTTATGTTGGTTTATTTTATTAACCGACGAAAGCAAAAAGGAGGAGGTTCTCTAGTCGACCCGTATATTTTTTTTTCCATCCTTTTTTTAAGTTAAAATCGTTGTCGAAGCTTTTTCTAGACAAAACGACGATATCAACAACCATAGTCATCAAACTGCTACTGACTTTTTATTACTCTGACACTATAGACTACTTCACATAACATATATTTTATTAATGGATTTTCATTACTATTATATCCTCAACATATTCCACAAAAAATAAGTCAAAATGACATCATCTGATGTTTTAAGAATTTTCTGGTATTCAGAGCCTTTATCAAAATGTTCGCTAGCACTTTCTCAGTACATAAATGTTCAATTTTTATAAGACCGCCCCTGACATTTTCATTTATAAAGTGGAACCTAACATAAATAGGAAAAAAGTAAGAATCGTGGCCTATAAATGTGGTTTTAAAGTGATGAAAAATTATGTGGTTATAAAATGATGGAAAATTCTGATTTTTGAATAACAGTTGATTGAACTTACTTAGGATTTACATTTGCTATTCAATGCATGTATATATTAGAAGAGCAAACACCAGCTGCATTCCAGCTTTTTGCCTTCCTCCGAACGTGGCAAAAACTGAGGACCAAATGAAAAGTGGCAAAAAAAAACGAAGATAAACATATGATATAGAACCAGCTGTGGGCGATCTTCAATTCAGGCCAGTTATAACGAGTTCAAAATGGAGGATGATGGAAATATCCGTTCAGACAAGAGCAAGAAAATTATCGAACCTAAAAATTAATCATCCGACTGTAATCAAACTCAAGGTCAACAAATTCCGAAGCAAAACAACAGCAAGCCAGCCAGCAATCTCTTTAAAAACATGTGACTCACGAAGTGGATCGATGACAAATGGTTCCAGGATACAGGGTGAACCAATAAATCAAAGCAAACAAGTAGGACTGGAAATCATGAGGGTTCAAACTGAACAGATGTGCAGTGATTATATAAATTTGAACAAGGTTGAAACAGAAAAACCCGAACAGCCATGTTACGTGCATAAAAACTTTTTAACAAAAAATTAAACCGGCGACATACGGAACTGAAAATAAATAAATAAACTAAACCTTAGTCTCAATAACTAAGCTCCTAAACTAATGTAAGTAACTAATTTTGAGTCGGCGCCAAACAAACAAATGAATTAGGTAAGGCGTAAAATGATGGCATCGAGCTGCGCGGTGACATCCTGGTAATTTTTTTGGAGTAATTTAATGATCTTCGTTGATTGTTTGTTTGGCGCCTACTCAAAATTAGTTGCTCACATTAGTTTAGGAGCTTAGTTATTAAGACTAAGAAGGTTTATTTTATTTTTTACTTTTCAGTTCCGTATTTCGTTGGTTTAATTTTTTGTTAAAAAGTTTTTATTTTTAATTTTTTTGTGGCTGAAATCTACTAACTATTACCTACTTGTTTTTTGATTACTTCCAAAATACTTACTTACCCACCTCACTTCAACTATTACCAGTTAAATGATATGATTATCCACTTTTACTATTTGTTGTAATATAAAGGATTTTTGTTGTTCTGGTTAGTTTATTTCATTACTTTGTATATCATTTCATCCTCTCATAGAATATAATGATTGTGACGGATGTAGGAGTACAAAAATAAGATGTCTGAAAACCCTGGTGAATGAACTGATTCGATATTGTATAGATTTTCGAGGGGACACCACCTGTTACTCCAACAGAGCCTCTCTCTCTGTGGTAGATGGCGCCGTCCAAAAATGTTTGTCTATATTCTCGCTTAATGTCAAAAGTTAATTTCTGACATCTGCAGCATCTTATATGAAATTATTTGCAGTGTTTTGTAGGTATCTATGCGTTTTCCATCTCTTTGATTTGAAATCTTGCTAGTTTATTACTGAGTTTGGTCTTTAAAAAATCACTCGTTCATCAGTTCATTAGTGCGTGAGGAATTGTTTATTTCCAGGTAGTGTAGTGTGTAAGGATACTTTTTGTAGAATGGGTCACATTTGTATTTTGTGTGGACCGTATAAAGCCGCAGATTCGAATTTTTGCCTGCATTCAGTACCAAAAGCAAGTACAAATTTAACGAATTGACTAAAAATGATATTTCCATTCATCATATTGTATGCATGTAATTTTTTATATTTTCTGCAATTCAATGACAATTTCATTTCAAATTTTCAGTCTGTCAGAATGCAGTTAACCTCAAATTCAAATAGACAAAATACGAAACACAACACGACAGTGCTTTCTTTGTGCAATGTTCGGGGGCTTCTAATTCTAGCTTTGCTATTGGTGAAGTTTGACAGATGTCTCTTTTCAACCAATAGCAAAGCTAGAATTAGAACTCGCGAACAGTTCGCCTCAAAAATGAATCTGATGAAATAAATATACCCTGTTACTGAATTGAAACTAAAACGAAATTGGCGCCATCTGACACGCTAGTAATCTCTATTATCGAGTAGGCCAAGTGTCGCCAAGTCGATTCCAAATTTCTACAGGTATAAGTGAAAGCACCAGGGTTTTTAGACATCTCATACAAAAATAATGACAATAGCGACCTGTCATTGTCAACTACATATGTGTGCCAATGTTCACAAGTGAAAAATCAATTATCCCCTATTTTTCTACCTGTAAGGGTGGATAATTCCATTCGAAATCCAAATATGATCAACTATGAGGTATACCCTATCTACTAAAAAAATAATCATCCAAATCGAAGAACCCAGTACAAAGATAGAATCGGTTAACGGACCAGAATTCAGAGGGTGAGTGATCAATATCCTTCATTTTGCTACCTTTAGGGGTGGATTTCATTCTTTAAATTCGAATGGTACCAACTTCGAAGTACACCCTATCCAATGAAAAAAGAATTATCGGAATCGGACGTCTCAGTAAAAAGTTATGCGTGGTCATACATAAAAAAAAATATACGCGTCGACCAGAGAACCTCCTCCTTTTTGGTTTCGTCGGTTGATAAAAACTTTTTAACAAAAAATCACACCGACGAAAAAATCAACTGAAAAGCAGAAAATAAAATAAACCTTCTTAGTCTAAATGATAATTGAGCTCCTAAACTAATGTAAGTTACTGATTTAGATCATAGATCATTATCTATGAAAGAAGTCATCAAAACGAAGCCGTGCATCTCGCTGTTTTACGCTTCACCTAATTCATTTGCTAGTTTGTTTGGCGCCTACTCAAAATCAGTTACTTTCATTAGTTTAGGAGCTCAATTATCATTTAGACTAAGAAGGTTTATTTAATTTTTTGCTTTTCAGTTAACTTTTTCGTCGGTTTAATTTTTTGTTAAAAAGTTTTTATTTTTCGAATTTTTGTGGCTAAAATATACCAATTACTACCTACTTGTTTTTTGATTACTTCCAAAATACTTACTTACCCACCTTACTTCAACTATTACCAGTTAAATAATATGATTATCTACTTTTACTATTTGTTGTAATATAAATTATTTTCGTTGTTGTGGTTAGTTTATTTCATTACTTTGTATATCATGCCATCCTCTCATAAAATATACTGATTTTGACGGATGTGGAACAAGAATAATATCAGTAGCGATCTGTCATTGTCAACTACGTATGTGTGTTCCAATGTTCACTAGTGAAAAATCAATTATCCCCTATTTTTCTACCCGTAAGGGTGGCTAATTCCTTTCGAAATCCAAATATAAGGTATACCCTATTTATTAAAAAAAGAATCATCCAAATCGAAGAACCCAGTACAAAGTTATGCCTGATAGAATCGGTTAACGGACCAGAATTCAGAGGGTGAGTGATTAATATCCTTAATTTCGCTACCCTTAGGGGTGGATTCCATCTTTTAATTTCAAATGGGACCAAATTCGAAGTACACCCTATCCACTGAAAAAAGAAGCATCGGAATCGGACGCCTCAGTAAAAAGTTGTGCGTGAGCATACATAAAAAAATATGATGGAAAAACATAAAATATACGTGTCGAATAGAGAACCTCCTCCTTTTTGGTTTCGTCGGTTAAAAATAGACGCAAACAAGACGTCCTCATCCAGAATCTTCGGACGGGCACAACCAAGGAATCTATTAGAAGCGGCGCCTAGCAGAAACTGGTTATGGATAGGAGGAATAAACGAATCGACAACTTTGAACAATGTGAATGATTATATCAAAGAAAAATTCCGAAATAAAAAAACTTATTAACAAAATATTAAACCGACGTAATACGGAACTGAAAAGTAAAAAATAAAATAGACCTTCTTAGTCTCAATAACTAAGCTCCTAAACTAATGTAAGTAATGTAATGGCGACAAACAAACAAGCAAATTAATTAGGTAAGGCGTGAAATGATGGCATCGAGTTGGGCGGTGACATTCTGATAATTTTTTTGAAGTAATTTAATGATGTTCGTTTATTGTTTGTTTGGCGCCGACTCAAAATTAGTTACTCACATTAGTTTAAGAGCTTAGTTATTGAGACTAAGAAGGTTAATTTTATTTTTTACTTTTCAGTCCCGTATTTTGTCGGTTTAATTTTTTGTTAAAAAGTTTTTATTTTTCAATTTTTTGTGGTTGAAATCTACTAATTACTAACTGCTTGTTTTTTTATTACTTCCAAAATACTTACTTACCCACCTTACTTCAACTATTACCAGTTAAATAATATGATTATCTAGATTGATTTGTTGAAAATATAAACAGGATGTTCATAAAATCAGATGTGGAATCATCTGCGACTGAAAGATAAACTTCGTCAGATGTAGTTCAATGTCCAGCGTGGCTTTAGCCGGGGAAGTAGTCGTTTTCTGTTAGCATTCACAAAAAATAACTTCATTTTAATCGTGGATTTTTCGATTCACAGAAAAATCAACATGATTATCTACTTTCACTATTTGGTGTAATATAAATTATTTTTGTTGTTCTGGTTCGTTTATTTCATTACTTTGTATATCATTCCATACTCTCATAGAATATAATGATTGTGATAATGACCCTAGCGATCGGTCATTGTCAACTACATATGTGTGCCAATGTTCACAAGTGAAAAATCAATTATTCCCTATTTGTCTACGCATAAGGGTGGATAATTCCATCCGAAATCCAAATATGATCAACTATGAGGTATATCCTATCTGATAAAAGGAGAATCATCCAAATCGAAGATCCCAGTACAAAGTTATGCCTGATAGAGATAGAGAGGGTGAGTGATCAATATCCTTCATTTTGCTACCCTTAGGGGTGGATTTCATCTTTTAAATTCAAATAGGACCAACTTCGGAGTACACCCTATCCACTGAGAAAAGAATTATCGAAATCGGACGCCTCAGTAAAAAGTTATCCGTGATCATACATAAAAAAAAATATATAAAAAAAAAATTATGCGTCGAATAGAGAACCTCCTCCTTTTTGGTTTCGTCGGTTAAAAATATATACTGCTTTGATCTCAAATCTAAGTCTCGGAAAAATGCTTTGAAATTGAAAGCACTGTTCTGACTATAGACGAATTGTTAGATCCAGATAACTGGCCAGATGAAGTACACATTCGCCCCTTTAACCATCAATCATCATAATAAAAACTTTTTTACAAAAAATCAAACCAACGAAAAAATCAACTGAAAAGCAAAAAATAAAATAAACCTTCTTAGTCTAAATGATAATTGAGCTCCTAAACTAATGCAAGTAACTGATTTTGAGTCGGCGCCAAACAAACAATTATCGAAGATCATTATCTTTGAAAGAAGTAATCAAAACTCAGCCGTGCATCTCGCTGCCATCATTTTACGCTTTACCTAATTCAATTTCTAGTTTATTTGGCGCCGACTCAAAATCAGTTACTTACATTAGTTCAGGAGCTCAATTATCATTTAGACCGAGGTTTATTTTATTTTTTGCTTTTCAGTTGATTTTTTCGTCGGTTTTTTGTTAAAAAGTTTTTATTTTTCAATTTTTTTTCCGAAAAATTTTTTTTTTTCCAAAATTACCTAGCTTACTTTAACTATTAACTATCAAATAATATGATTTTCTATTTTAACTATTTATTATATAATGTAAATTAATTTTGAGAGTTCTGGTTAGTTGATTCCATCACTTTGTATATAATGCCATCCTTTCATAGAATGTAATCATTTTGACGGATGTAGGAGGGTCTGTCAATGTCAACTACATAAAAATCAATCATCCCCTATTTTTCTACCCATAGGGGTGGATCATTTCATTCCAAATTAGAATATGATTAACTATGAGGTATACCCTTTCTAATTTGAAAAAAAGGATCATCCAAATCGGATAACCCACTACAAAGTTATGCCTGATAGAATCGGTTAACGGACCAAAATTCAGAGGGTGAATGATCAATATCCCCCATTTTGCTACCTTTAGGGAAGGATTTCGTTGTTCGAATGGACCTTTTTATGCACCATGAGAAAACACTCTAATTAGAAAGTATATGTGCTAATATCACTTGGGATTTTTTTGTTTTTTTTTCTGATGTGTAGTTTTTCCATAATCCGGAAAAAAGTGGGTTCGTGACGTCACGTTCACTAAAAGTTGATCTGGCATCGTTGTATGAGTTTCGAATCATGTAATTGTGACGTAATGACATTTGTTATTTGATACTTTGATAGGTTCGTTGGTTTGCTCCACGGAATAGAATATTATCAATCGTTTTTCTCTCTTCAGCTCTTTTTCTTGCCTATATCTGATACGAGACACGAGATATGCAGAGAACTGCTGCAAATGAACAAGCTTTCCATGAATGTTTGGTATTTAAAAATTTCGGAGATTATTTTCTAATTTTAATAACTATGAAAATGTCTAAAATGTGCTATGTGCCCGGTTGTCTGAACACCAGTGAAAGTGAATCAAACTTTTGTAAAAAAACGGAAATCTTATATGCTTTGTGCAGAACATTTCCAGGTGAGTACATCAAGGAACGATCTTTAATTTCACTCAATGCAAGTTTGCAAAATCATCGATCAGTACTGTATTTCATATCCAGTCCTATAAACATATTGTTCTTTGGTTCCAGCTGAAAGAAGATACTAAGAATTGGGAATATGCTAGAACAACGGGATTCAAATTCATGTTGAAGAAAGATGTCTGTCCACATATCAATCTGAAACGACATTGGTCTGACAATGTTTCATCATAAGTACATGACCTACCATCGATGAAGAAACCCAAACAAAATGAAAACATCACTCCTTCAGCTAGTAAAACTGTGTTGAGTGACATTACATCCATGGGGAATATTTACTCAAGAGTTTCGAATAGTTCTTCTCCTAGCAGTAGCCAAGCTAGTACATTATCCGATTCAGCAAAATAACCACCAAAAAAAATTCTGAGTATATTCCTAGTCAGTCTTCATCCGATCCTGATTGTGAAAATATCGAAGGACAGCAGCGCCAGCGCTTATCTATTGCACTTATAGAAAAGAAGAGTAATTTTATTAGGGCTCCCTGAAAATGTTAACCACATTGTGAAATACATTACCAAAATTGAAGAAATTAAATATGGATGTTCTGATAAGTTTAAAAAAGATAAGGGTTGGGGATGTACTCTCGATGGCTATTGATGACTTTGATTTGAGTCAATCAAGTGTTCACAAGATTTTCACAAAAGCTGTGCCTATGATGGCAAATTGTTTACAAGAGCTATATATTGGCCTGACATATCCGAAATTGAAAGAAATTTGCCGATCCCTTTGGAGAGCTCGCTATAAGAAAGTTAATTCAATTATTAAAATGTCTGGAAATTGAAAAACCCTCTGATCCTGTTCGTCTGTCCATGACTTGGTCAGAATAGAAAACTGCAAAACTGTAAATTTTTCAATATCTGCTACTCCAAATGGCACAATACAATTAAAATTTATTTCAAAGGGGCATACGGTGGACGAATTTTTAACAACTTTGTCGATAAGATTCATTTCTTCTATTTTAATTGATTGAAATTCAAAATACTTCAAATAACTAGGAATGTGCAATATTATGTCAAAAGTTTTCTGGTTTGTTGTCACATTTTCTTCATGAATGCCAATATCTTCGGAATTTTTTTTTCTATAGCTTTGTAACCATGGGGAAAAAATGTTTACCATAGAAAATGTAAGCCTGTATTTGTAAAGAATAGATGAGTCAACGTCTTTACTTTTGAATTAGTATCCTCAACAAAGAATTGGGGAAATAAGTAAATAATTTTGCAAAAATTTACGAAATTTGTAATGAACATATTGTCGCAACCTGGGATTGGGGGATCCCAAATTGTTGTGTGGGGTAGCTACAGATAGTAATAGTTGAATAACAAAAAAAGAGAACACTTTGTTTCCCAAAAAAAACAAACCTAACATAGTCAAGAGGATTCTAATAGGGCAGCGAAATATATATGATATAATAACCAAGAAGGCACTGTGCAAAATATCAGGGTGATCAAAAGAACAATTCAACAAATTTGTACAATAAAAGTGGGGCCCCTTACACAATTGGAAACATCTTCCATTTCCCAGTTTTGGATCTTGTAGAGGAGGGCACTTCAGACTAAAACCTTGTAACACACACCGGGACCAGACAACACCACCCCTATTTTTCTGCTTACCTCAAAAACCCAATTTTTTATTCATCAACGGGATCGAGGTTAGCAATTCAGCAATTCTGCTTTGTTATATTTTAATTTGGAATTTCTTATCGCTAAACTGCCCACAAATTTTTTGGGATTGTCGGCCTAGTTTTGTTATTGAATGTTTTGTTTTGGGATGTTATGGAAAGGTGATATGATTTTTTAAATTTTTGGGAATAATGAACTGGAAATTTGGGAAAGTAAAAAAATGATTTTCCCTAACTTGTGATTTCCCCAAGTCTACTCATTCTAAATTATTAATTATATTTTCAGTAGTTCAAACTCAATAAAATTTGACTCATCACATGAAGGAAACACCTAACAGGTACCGAATATAATTTATTTATATTATTATACAAACAGACAAGGCCTACATATATTTCACAGTATAAATTCATTTATGATTGATTATATCTAAATATCACAAAGCATCGAGAATATCTGCATTTACATTTTGTAAAAGTTTAAATAAAAGTATTGTTACAATAATATTTGGAACATTTATTGGTACATGCAAAATACTTTCCATGATGAATCGTAATATCAAGAATATCTACATCTTGAATTTCGTTAAAACAAGTATTGATATAGTAATATTTAGAACATGCAATGATCCATTCAATACATTAATGATAATTTCAACATCATAAATCTTTGAAAATGATTAAAGGTTTTCACATAGGATTCAATATAAAATTGAACCAGAAAATGGTAGATCTCAGGTGAAAAAACAACTACTTTCCTGGCAAATCCACGCAGAACGTTGAATGATATTCACCTGAAAATCTTTCTGTCACTAGGTACCGCCAGTTAAAGTTTATCTTTTCCGGCGTACCTATAGGTTTACAAAACTCGATGATGGTTTGTTTACGTTGTGTCTCACTTCAGCCAGAGTTCTTTTGGGCCTTTGGCTGGTTGACTACTCCGTACTGATGAGGCCAAGAAGCCTGAAACCGGTATGCGGATTGTTAGGGGAACACGACATAAATTAAACATAATCGAGCTTATCAGAAAAAACATTTGCATTCAATGTCCATTGATATTTTATGGAAGTATGCATGGATTTTCAGGTGAATATCATTCAACGTTCTGCGTGGATTTGCCAGGAAAGTAGTTGTTTTCAACCGAGATCTACCATTTTCTGGTTCAATTTTATATTAAATCCTTTATGTGAAGAAAACCGTTTAATTCGGGTTTTCTATTCATTCCCCCTTCACATGGCACTTATCTTTCACTATATGCTGACGGGCTTGCCATCCCACTGAGAAGGAATCTTTATTTAGAAACCTATCGAGGTGGGAGATTTTAGTGTTTCTTTTGTCACTAGGTACCGCCAGTTAAAGTTTATCTTTTCCGGCGTACCTATAGGTGTTAAAACTCGATGATGGTTTGTTTACTTTGGGGCCACTTCAGCCAAGTTCTTTGGGCCTTTTGGTTAATTTGTACTGATGAGGGCCAAAAGCCTGAAACCGGTATGCGGATTGTTAGGTGAACACGACATAAATTAAACATAATCGAGCTTATCAGAAAGAAACATTTGCATTCAATGTCCATTGATTTTTTTAGGAAGTATGAGGATTTTTAGGTGAATATCATTCAACGTTCTGCGTGGTATTTGCCAGGAAAGTAGTTTTTTTTCCCCCGGATCACCATTTTCTGGTTCAATTTTATATTGAATCCTTTATTTAAAAAACCGTTTAATTCGATTTTTTTTTATTCATTCCACTTCACATGGCCCTTTTCTTTCATCATAAAACTAGTTAGAAAAACTCAAATAAAAAAATCGATACAATGAGTAATAATATTTGGTAAATGCAAAATCCATTCAATTATTACTGATAAAAAAAATTTCCCGGGAATACCCCAAGGGATGAAGGTTCCAACAGAAGTTATACCCCCATTCATTTTAAATTTCATCCATTGCTTGATCCATTCTGTGTAAACTGTACAGATGCTGATGAACATAAAAAAAAAAGATTATGAAAGAGTCTTTTCAGGTGGGTTCTAATTAATCAGTAGTTGAGTCTGCTCCAGTAAAACATTTATTTCTAGGAAAGAAAATAGCAATGCATTTCGGAAAAGTTTTTTGCCATCTTGGCTCTCTAAAATGAAAAATAGAAACGATAAAAGGGGGTGAACTTTGGGTAAAAGAAGATTTAGCAAAAAAAAAAACATAACATCACGGACTGGGCGGTAAAATGAAAAAAAGAAAAATATAAAATTTTTTGGGTTCAAATGGATTATTGAACGATTTAAAATCGAAAAGAACTTCCACCACCTCTGGTGCCTAGATGGAGGGATCCCTCCTTCTTTTTAGGAATTTGTGTTTAAACCACGAAAAGTGGGTTATCACACGAAATGTCTTCCTTTTAACACTATAGCGGTGAGACGGAAACTTTAAGAACCAAAAAGTTTTTCCCTTTTTTTAAATAAACTGGCGAGACGGCTTGAAAGGGGGTGTTTCAAAGCGGAGTCGAAAGAAAAAAATTTTGTTGATTTTTTTGCGCGCATGCAAAGTGGAAGTATGCTTTCATGAACGCGAAAGATATATATATTTTGAAAATTAAGGGGTTGCTTGACCATATGAAAATACTTATATATGAATAAAAAAAAAAATAATAGTTTTAAAAAAGATGGGTCAGGGAAAAAGGGGGAACCTTAAAATTCCTTTCCCCACCTTTTTTAAGGGTTTTAACAAAACTAATTTTGTGGGAAAGGGGACACAATTTATTTGGGGCCTTTTTGGTACCACTACTGGCACCCAGCAACGCGAGCTCTTTGTCAATCCCGGGTGAAGTTCCACAACCTGGCCATACGCCACGGCGATAAATTATCTTGTTTATAATGACGAGACGTCAACCAAAGGGGTGATCAGGATCATTCCATTTTTGTTTCTTGGGAAATTAGTTAAATATTCTAAATACCACCCGAAAAAGGGTTTCATCCTTTTTAATAACTCCCAAAAGAGTTCGTTTAATGACTGAAATCAGGATCTGGAAGACAAGTTAAAGGTTCTAACGTTAAAAAATCCCCGGGGTCAGAACCGACAAATCACTTGGGTCAGAACTCACGGGCAAAGCGGTCTAAATTCAATATACCTCAATTTGAGTTATAACTGTATACAATTTTCGTACGTGAGAATTTGCGAACC
>JAFIRS010006401.1:0-38012 GCA_018342105.1 Gonioctena quinquepunctata
GTGGCTAGATCTCACGCATCTATGGGGGAATACTCAACCCTGATGAAAGGTAATGGTTCAGAGGTTTCCCAAAGGTTTCATTTTTGGGGTGTTGAAAAGATTTCCAGCTCTATGTATAAGGAGAATTGAAGTTGAGTTAGTCCCCAGTTATCACAGAGTTCATTTCTTAAGACGGGATTTGAGGTTTTACACTTTTCCTTTCCCGTTCAATTCAGATAATTATCCATTTCCATGAAGGGATAAGCCTGGGCATGGATTCAACACGGCTAAAATTCAAAAGAATGCATTCTTACCGGGATATCAAGAACTTTGATCCCAATTTCGATAAAGGGGATGTTAACTTCCCCATATAACCACAGGCGCCAGAGCTGATTATCAGGGCTATTTTGTCGTTGTACTCAGGTCTAAAAGGGCCATCGCAAAAATTGGGCGGTTCCTTGTGAGTGTCCGATGTAGAAAATTTTATCTTGACCAGTTTTCCCGATGATATAGTCTATTTTAGCCGGTAGGTCATAAATACCACAATCTTCGAAGCTGAAAACGATAGATATTATGTTGAAATGGTGAATTTAGTGATTTGGGTTTTCATGATCATAAGACACTAGTTTTATTGACCACATAAGACGTTTGTAAACAAAAGCATTATGACTCCATAAAATACCAGCTGTAGATGAAGTTAATGTTTTGGTCAATTACTTTATCTATATAATAGAAGGTATATTTTTTTTGTACTATATTATACTATTACTACTATATTTTGTACTATATTACTCTCACTGTGACTTTTCATATCTTATAAGGCACACGTTAGTAAAGCATTAATTGAATAGGTTCTTCATAAGGTTTGTAGATCTTGTATTGAGTCTTGATCTGGAACGAGGCAGAAATCATTTCATAATTGCTTTTCACATGGTAATCGTAAAAGGGTTTTTAGTCGACCCAAAATTAATAATATCCAGATTATAGAGTCTAATCGTCCGTAAAATGTCGTCAACTTACTTATAGAGAGGGTTTTTATTGAGGGTATATCATATGTGCTAGGGTTTCTGCTAAAAATTTTTTTGAAATATTCGAGAAGGCATTTTGCATGTAAATTTTACTGAGTGCGATTTGTGGTCTTATTATGTATTAAACCACGGAAACAAAGCTTGAGTAGTTTGATCTTTGATTATAGGGCCGCAAATTGCACGAGGCAAACGCTGAGGAAAAATTTCAAAAATTTTGCGATGAAATCATCTACCGAATGAATCAATACACTTGAAACTGAATAAAACTACCAGAATTCATGTTATATACCAGAATTCATGTTATATTTTAGCTGTATGGGGTCGGCTTCAGAATAGCCCAGGGTAAATCCTGCCTGTCGTAAGAGGCGACTAAAGGATAACCGTAGGTGGAAGATGGTCTCATCGCCCGGTGAAATACCACCATATCGACTTTGTGTGCTGTGAAATGGATTCCATGTTTCAGTGTTCGGTCGATACTTTCCGGTCTCCCTCTTTCCTTTTCCCCGATTCCTCCTTTATTTTCAGCTAATAGTAATAATGATGAAGTCTCCAGAGTAAAACACTCCGGAAGTAAAATACCTCTCCATTCATTTCCGGGCGAGAGGTACTCGAGGGGACTCAACATTAAAGATTAATTTTGCAACATCCGTGGACTCAACAAGAACTCAATGACGTCCACCATCACCTACAGACGAAAACCGGATATTCTGGCTCTAACAGAAACACAAGTAAACTCGTCCACCAACAAGGTCCTGGTTACGAACTCCATTCTCGATTCAGGTTCAAGGTGGAGTCTGCCTTTACGCTAAGGCTAACCTTTCATGCCAGCGTGAACAGGTTTGGAACCGAAAGACTTTGATGTGATGTGGGTTTAAGCTATCTGATACCAAAGTGATAAGTTCCTCTGCTGCCTTTACCTATCACCTAATGAACCTTCATATAACAACCTCTTTGAGTTTTGTCACTCAAACTGGACTACATTCAGGAGAACCATCCAACAGCTGGGAAAACCCTAATCGTGGGGACTTTATGTACATAATGCTGCCTGGCTCAAATTCTCTAACAAAACAGATGATGCAGGTCGTCAAGCTGAGGGGCCCTTCGCCATCACTCATGGTCTAGAACAACTGGTCGAACTACCAACCCGCATCCCTGATGTCAACAACCAGTCTGCCAATACACTAGATCTTTCCTCACCACCAATCCTGACCCGTATAGAATAGAAGTTTGTCCCCACTTGGAAACTCTGATCACCCCTCATCTCCACAATATGCTCTTTCCATTTTACCATCGGCAGCACAATACCACCCCGTCTCATGTGGCATTACAATTCGGCCGACTGGGAAGGTCTTCGTATGTTTTTCTCAGCGTTTCCATGGAAGAGAGTTTGTTTCTCTTCAGTAGATCCAACACGATGTGCTGAGACAATTTCTGAAATCATCATGTTGGGGATGCAAACTTACATACCAGATACCGAAGAAGAACATCATCCGAAGACCTGGTTTAACAGAAACTGCTCAGAGCTGTGGCTTCCAAACAGGCAAGCATACCATCGATGGCAAAAAAAACCGGGACCTGAGACCAGAGCAGCATATGTTGAGGGCTAGAGGCATATGCAAAGAGACAATAGAATGTTCAAAGATGCTCATAATGCCAAAATAAGATCAAAACTCGTTGAATGTCCCAACGGATCCCGTTCATTTTTGGGCTTTCGCAAAGCTGTGGAAGAAACTTCACTTCCAGCTCTTTTCCTCCCTAACCAAAGAAGATGGAACACTAGCAACGACTGCCCAGGAAAAAGCCAATATCTTTGCGCACCTATTTGCTGGAAATTTCCCACTCTGGATTCTTCGGGAAAACAACCCCGAACATTACACCTATTGACAGTCACATGCCCGAGATCCCCTTTTTCTGCAACGTACTATCAGAAAGATTTTGCTGGGTCTCAACACCAACAAAGCCTGTGGATCTGACGGAATCCCGCCGATTGTTCTCAAGAAATGTGCCCCAACTAACACCTGTTCTTTGCAAGTTGTTCAACCACTCTTACAATTTGGGAGTATTTCCGTCCAATTGGAAAATTGCAAGAGTACAGCCAGTCTAAAAAGGAAAAAGACCTTACCTAGCAACTACAGACCTATCACACTACGATCTAGTAATTCAAAGGGTCATGGATACAAAACCATCAACATCGAGCTCATGAAATATCTGGAAGACTCAGGAATTATCAATGATAGGAAATTTGGCTTCCGCCATCAGAGATCAACTGGTGACCTGCTCGCATACGTCTCACATATAGGCAGCTATCTATTGAAAAAGTATGGAGAAACTTTAGCTGTGGCATTAGATATCTCAAGGCGTTCGATCGAGTTTGGCACCAGGGACTCCTCGCCAAGCTTCCATCCTATGGCTTGCCCCTCAGCTGTGTTCTCTGCTTGCTAGTTTTCTCTCAAACAGGTCTCTCCATGTAGTGGTCGATGGAGTTTCATCTGACACTCTACTCATAAATGCTGGTGTTCCGCAAGGATCCATTCTAGCACCAACACTATTTTTACTTCACATCAACGACCTGTTGAAAGCAACTTCATGTCCTGTACACAGCTTTGCCGATGATAGTACCCTCCATACCGCTTTCTCTTCCAGGGCCCCTATATCAGCCCGTGAAACCAGAAATGAACGAGGAAGAAATGTTAACAATATAAATATGGACTTAGCAACAATTCTCGAATGGGGATCCAATAACTTGGTAGAATTCAATGCAAACAAACACAAGCATGTCTTTTCTCTAGAAAAGCCGATCTCACTGTGCCTAACATAACTTTGTCAGGAGTAACCATACCACTGAAGTCATCCATATCGATGCTTGGTATTACTATCAGCAATAACCTTTCCTGGGAAAATCACTGAGGTCCATTGCCAAAGTGCATCCCAAAACTTGGTTTTTGTTTCGTGCCAAGAGCTATTTCACCTCCAGTCAGCTGCTTATGATCTATAAGGCACAGATCCGACCTGTCCTGGAATACTGTTCCCATATTTGGAGTGCGGCACCTAAACATATCCTGAAGCTATTGGATTCTGTCCAAAAAAGGGCAATTCGTCTCGTCGGTGATGCCTCACTTACAAACTCGCTCACTTGTCTGGAACACCGTAGAAAAGTTGGCGATTTGTCTCTATTTTATAGATATTTTCATGGGCGATGCTCTTCTGAAATATCAACAATCGTTCCTCCTTTGGCAGTCTCTTCGAGATTAACCCGTCAAGTTCAGTCTTCACACCCATTCGTGGTCACTTTGGAGACCTGCAGAACATCACTTTCCAAAGACTCATTCATCCAACGAACTGCGAGGCTTTGGAACTCATTGCCTAGGGAGGTGTTCCCCGAGGCATACAACCTCCAGAAATTTAAGAAGAACACCAACTCCTACCTTCTTTCCCTTGGTTCCCACGATGTTCTCTGAACATTACAGGATATCCCTTTTCGTGGGAACCAGAACATATAAAAAAAAAAAAAAATATTCGAATTTTCAATTCTTCTGGCTCCAAAATCGAAGGAATCCCATTCATAATGATCATTCACTGCTCTTGAACTCACTCAAAAACTTGAAGTACATAAATATTTCTAGTGTATTTAATCAGGATATAATTTTGAGGAAAATGGGATAGGGTTGGTTCGTTTCCTGCTGAGCTTACCAAAGCGTCTGTGTTTTTTCACGTGAGAATTGAGGTTATTAGAGGCTATCATAGGAAGAAATATCATGTATTCACTGGAGAAATCAAGTAAAAACCCAGTTTTGACTAATCACCTTGTAACTGCATGTCGAAAATTAAAAAAAAAAAGTTGGTGGTCGGATTCGAATCCCGGTTGCTTTTTTCGTGGCCTGCTCCTCAGCTAACTAGGCCACCTCGGCTTTTTATAGAAATTATTTTGAATGCCTGTTGACTTTATGCATTTACTAATTGAGTTTTGTGTGATTTATGCTATTTTGAGAAGTTGTTAGTGGTTTTACAATTCTTCATGAAATATTTCTAACTCCGCGTGAAAGTCTGGTTACCTACACTTGGAAGAACGAAGTCCTGTTGGAAAAATATAAGTTGATTTTTGAACATGTCAGGCATTAAAAATAATTACTTCTAATTTTTCGGAGCTCGGTTTTCATGAAAAATGGCATAAATGTTTAAATAATAGCACTAAAATTTGTTCGCTTCCTGCCTTCCTATATATATATATGTATATATATATATATATATATATATATATATATATATATGTATATATATATATATGTATGTATATAGAAAATTGGAAAAAACAATTGTTTGGCCATATGTTTTGCTATTGCTGTTTTTGCATCAAACAAAAGCATTCAAAAAAAATAATTTATAATTTGTTCATAAAAAATGTTATAGGTTTTATATTAAAAAAAATATTTAATTTTTTGTCATAAAACTAATAATTAAAAAAAAAAAAAAGTTTTTCAAAATTTGTTCTCATTGTTCATAATGTGAAAGTGGGAAATTATTGTCCGAGAGAAATTATGAAGAAGGAATTTGTGGCACAATGGACAGATTATTAAATTTAAGAGAAAAAGCATCATCAAGTGGGACTCGAACCCACAACCTTATGTTTTCCGGACATACACTCTTACCACTGAGCTATCGAGGCTATAGGAATCGCCACACACTCGCGAACACTTTATAATAGTTTTTTTTATATTTCCATTATTTAAATAAATAGTTAATTTTTTCTTTAAAAAATCATGATTGGCATTTTTCAATAGAATAACATAAAATAATTTTTTGTTATTGAAAATTCAATTGTTTATTTTGTTAACAATTTTTTATAAACAAATTCCAAATCTCTTTATATTTTTTCCTGAAACCACCAAACATTACAAAACAACAATATGCAACAAAACATCGAAAAAAAAATTATTTAAATTTTTTGTAGATTTTTCTAAAATTACAGTATAAAAAAATTTTAGACACTTTGTTGCATATGGTAGTTTTTGTAATTTTTAGTAGTTTCAGAAAAACAAATATAGTGAGATTTGGAATTTGTTTATAACAAATTATTTAAATAATGTAAATATAAAAAATTACTTCATTTTCATTGTGGATTTTTCAATTCACAGAAAAATCTTTCTATTCAATATTCAATTGAGAATGTTTCCCTTTTCAACATAAAAAACTATTAAAAACAATAAGAAATTTTTTTAAAGATTTTTTTCAATCTTATATTTTCTAGACAACAAAATGGCAGAAATATTTTTATTTTATATGTTAAACTAATAAATTTGTTCGTTTGATGCAGAAACAGCAATAGCAAAACATATGGATAAAAAAATATTTTAACAACGTTTTTTAAATGTTTCTTTTTTGTTAACGTGAAAAAATTATAATAAACAAAATAACCTCGGCTTTTTATAAGTATTATTTTGAATGCCTGATGACTTTATGCATTTACTGATTGAGTTTTGTGTGATTTGTGCTTTTTTGAGATTCTTATGAAGTTGTTAGTGGTTTTACAGTTCGTCATGAAATATTTTTAGCTCCACGTGAAAGTCTGGTTACCTACCCACTACTCCACAACACCCATTGATTGTATGAGAATATGGGAGTTATATGATTCACAGCCTCACTTGGCTCATTTAACAGTCTGAAAAATGTATATATTTGAATTCCAATATCAAATCACTGTATGTAGTGAGCTCAAAATTCCTTATTTAATCTATTTTGCATTTTCTGTTTCCTTACAGGAATTGAATTATATATAATATATGAATTGCATACGTTGACATATAATGCAGGTGACAGGGCATAGTGTGGTGTTATCTAGAAACAATATCGAATCTACTAGTGGTTTTATCGAAAAACAATATTGAATCTACTAGTGGTTTCATCAGTATAAAACAGCAAGAAGGCGTTTCATCACCATAAAACTGATATGATTGGTTCTATGTTTGAAATTTCGGCCATTTGATTGGCTCAAAAATAATGAGGGGAAATAGTATCAATAAAAACTGGCGGCTATTCATTGATAACCGACAAAAGACGTTCAAATTGTTTTTCATTGCAAAATAATGATCGATACAAATCTATCCCGATTGCCCATCCCACCAAACTCAAAAAATAATATAAAAAATTTAGATCAATGGTCGGTCTTTTTTCGATTTGAAAATGATATCCTAGCTTTATTTCTCTCTAGGATAGTCGGGCAAAGAAATATCACTGGAAATGTAAATTGTGCTTTAAATATATTTGCATATGTTTCCTGAACTTAGTATAGAAAAGCTGAGATCTAGAATTGTTGACGGTCGTCAAATTCATTGATGAAAGATGCGAATTCAATGAAAGTCATGACTCTAGTGGAAGCGAAGCCTGTAGTGGTTTAGTATCGTTAGTTGAAAATTTTGTCGGCAACTAGAGAGCGCCAAATTATAGAAAAATTGTTAGAATATGAGCATAAAAATACACTCCACAGCCAACTCCCGACAAACTGGGATATTACATCCAGAAACAAGGAGAACGATATAAAAATAAAGGAAGAAAGATTTCGGGGCAGGTGGGATCGTCATATGGTGGGAGATTACTGCCAGTTTCTACAAAGAAATTGTTCCCAAGAATCCCACAAATCACCGAAATCTAATATTATATTTAACGCATTTCACTTTTATGTCAATAAAATAGATATTATACTCTGTTCCTAATGTGAGAGAGTATTAAATCACAGTAAAACCGAGTCGTCTTCGCCGTATTCCATAGGCGTACGAGGTTAAATATAAAGTTGATCCCATTGGATAACTTATGAAAAACTGAGATGGGAATGTGCAAGTAGATATAGGACTTCATGAATGGAACATATCTAGGATTTTCCGGAGAACCCAAAAAATGCATTAATACTGGGTGTCCCATTAGAAAAACAAAAGTTTATACCATAACTTTTCAATGCATTCAATTGTTTTTCTATTTACATTTTCTGGCAGTTCAGGAAAAATGCTACAACTTTCCTATTCTAATCATTTTCCTAGCTCTTCTAATAAGGAGGATATCTATTGGTACAAATATAACCAATAACCCTGTAAAGTTGGTTCAAATATATTTCGTACGCTCAAGTATACTCTGCAATTTTCTGTTTCAGGTACAATAAAATAATAAATTTACAATCACCTATCTACCTGATTATCTTTTCCTTACTTCAAAAGTTTTTTTTAACAAATAATATTATGTAGATATAAATCCATCCCTGCGATAAGAGATAACACTATGGTCGGATTTGTTTCTCAAATGCAGGGTTTTTCTAAGGAAATGATTATAAGCTTAGATAGAGGCACAGGTAGTTTACCTACCTCATGCAAATTTACATTTTATCACTTTCTCACATTAGGAACAAAGTATAGAATAATTTATTTTTCAATAAAACCATCATCTCCATCCATCCATAAACGAGATTGTTTTTTTTCATAAATATCACTTTATATAAAAATAACGATAATTCAAAGAACTAGAGCCAATATTGCAAAATCATTCATAGTTCCATAATTGTCAGCTTAACCACTTAGAACCACTCTCATATCAAGGGCAACAAAGTCACCGTTGACTACTGTATTAATATATACTTTTGGATTTTTTATTGTAATATCTGCCAAAACGTTAGAGAAGTTTTACTACAACCGCACGTGAAGATTGCAGGCAGTCATTCTTATTTTTATTGGAAAATGTCTTACAAAATTCAATTTAAAAAAAATCCGTTACTGGCAAACGGTTATTCACAGATTTTGCTTCAACTGATATTTTCTAGTAGTCCAATAGTAATCTTAGAAAATAGAAAGTAGTGTATCACCTACCAGGAAAAAATTATTACAATGGATTTCTCTTTCTAGAGCATAAGATAGTTGTAGGAAGATTAGTTTCTGATATATATGCTTTTGGCGGAAAATTCATGAAAATGACTAACCCAATCAAACCTGTATTTTTAATGAAATAATATATTTTATATCGAACAACATTTTGAACAATTTT
Organism: Gonioctena quinquepunctata; assembly: GCA_018342105.1. Taxonomy (NCBI): domain Eukaryota; kingdom Metazoa; phylum Arthropoda; class Insecta; order Coleoptera; family Chrysomelidae; genus Gonioctena; species Gonioctena quinquepunctata. Next base: position 9,027 of record JAFIRS010006401.1, read on the forward strand.
CTTTAGTGAAATTATCTGCAATCAATATTCTGACACATCACTTGGTTTGGAATAACATTGAAAAACCATAAGTGTGAGATAACGGTACCGTAAATTATGTAATCTGAAGTATTTATATACGACGCCAATTAATTGAAAAAATATCATTATTTATTGGTATGTGATCAAGGTGATCAAGAATGGAATATGGTTGATGATATTGAGCACTTTGTTTACCTGAAATCCCAGAATTGCTGGACATCCTCATTTGGATCCAACGTCATGTGATTTCTCGACCAAGTGTTACCTCTGTTGTTTCCCAGCCACACATCAAACCCAGCATCAGCAAGAACAAATCCCAGAGACTTATCGGGACCTAGAAGGAGCCAATCAGCTGAGCTGCTCAGCAAACCATGCATCAGTAGAACTGCCGGTTTTTTGGGTTTGCCAACTATGTTGGTCTCGTTTATACCATGGGGAATACGATGCATTCTCAATACGTAACCATCTTCCGTGGTAACCCAATGAGTCTCTACCTCATAACCATACAGTCGCAACACTTGATACTGAAAATAATCGATAGGTGAAGCTTCTTGATTTAGCATGAGCCTACATTGTAGGTCATTTCGAAAATGTTTTCAAATTTTCCGCAAAGTTCACTGTGTGAATGCCGCACTTAGGAAAACGATCAGTAGAAATTGTAGCAAATCGTATAATCACTATTCAATGAAAAAAAAACTTTTAAAAATTCGACAAATATCATAAATATCTTAGGAACGTGTTAATGAGCACAGTAAAAGATCGTATTCATTTCCAAAAACAGAATAGAATAGAATAATTCAGAGAATACGATGCATTCTCAATACGTAACCATCTTCCGTGGTAACCCAATGAGTCTCTACCTTATAACCATACAGTCGCAACACTTGATACTGAAAATAATGAATATGGTGAAGCTTCTAGATTCAGCATGAGCCCACATTGTAGGTCGTTTCGAAAATGTTCTCAAATTTACCGCAAAGTTCACTGTGTGAATGCCGCACTTAGGAAAACGATCAGTAGAAATTGTAGCGAATCGTATAATCACTATTCAATGAAACAAAAAACTTTTTGAATTCGACAAATATCATGAATACCTTACGAACGTGTCAATGAGCACAGTGAAAGATCGTATTCATTTCCAAAAACAGAATAGAATAAAATAATTTATTTATCCTGTATGATCACAATTCATGATATAGGACATGTCATATATACCTAACCTAACACATACACTCACATATTAATACCCAGTAATAAAAACCTAGAATAGAAGTAGAGAAGAAAAACATGTATACGAATTTCCAGTAGTCTCTGTTCCATACAAGTACTCGTCTATGCTATAGAAATACGATCCAGTGGGGAAATCCTTCAATTTGAGTTTGAAGCTGTTTTTGTTTGTTTCCGATTTAATGCAGTCAGGGAGACGATTATAAAATTTAATACTTATATAGTTTGGACACTTTTCAAATAGGGCTGTTAAGTGCTTTGGAAGTTTAAGTAGATTTCCATGTCTGGTGGGATAAGTAAGTTAAAATTTGGGCTGAAATTTCCTATATTACGATACGGCTGTATTGCTGGAAGTTAAGGGAAATTTTTTTTCAGGTATAGTAAAGTTTTATAGATATCGATAGATGGCAGAGTCATTATTTTGTACTTCATAAAGTATTCCTTGCAGGACTGTCTGTAGTCAAGGTTGAATAATAAGCGCTTTTGGCATATAAATACTTCAGCGGCTCCGACTGCACTTTCCCAAGGACTGATATTATAAGTGATATGTGGGTAAATAATTGCATAGTATACATTCATCAGGTTGAAAACGTAGCTTCCAGTTGAATAATCGCAAAATAACCACCGTTTATTTTTTTTTCGTATTTGGCTAATATGTGACACCCAACTTATATTGCTATCTATGTGTAACCCTGGAAATTTTGTGTTAAATTGATACATTCTTCGTTTACATATACCTCAAATTTTCCTTGAGTTCCGATTTTCGGGAGGAACTGCATGCAGAGGGTTTCATCTGGGTTAACAATAAGGGAGTTTCTTCGACACCATAATGTGAACTGACTTCAGAGAATGTCGAGCTCTACAAACAATTCCTCAGAAAAATTTGCCGATGTTGCTATTGTTGTGTCATCAGCATACACAAGAATGCTTTCCGAATTGATGTATTCGGGCATATCATGTATATAGCAGAAAAATATCAAAGGGCCTAGGATTGATCCCTTGGGTACCCCAAGATTAATCTCATGTGTCTCAGATCTGTATTCATCGACTTTCACATGCCTAGTATTAAAATAGGACCTCGAGCAGGCTTTCCAGCTTGTTTATGGCCACATTCGGGATCATCGTGTCAAATGTCTTAGAAAGATCAAAGAAAAGTGCCTCGACACATCTCCCTTGATCCAATGAAGTATGGATTGTGTTGAGAAGCGTGCCGACTGCGCTTTCCGTTGATCTTCCCGGGAGAAAACCGTTTTGAGATGAACTCAATACGTTATGTTTATTCAGAAAAAAAACCATTTTATTATGAATGCACCTCTCAAAGACTTTACAGAGTACTGTGAGTATTGTGATTTGTCGATTATTTGCCATCAAGAGATGGTTCCTTTTTTTCAATATCGGTGTCACAACTCCCACTTTCAAATCATTCGGAGAAATACCCTGCTGGGCAGATTTAGAGTTTGAGCTGTATAATGGCATATTGATTTTATAATCTTTGTGGGAATGCAGTCAATTCCTACTGAATTGACGTTTCTTAGAGAGTTAATGGCTATTATCACATCGGAAGCGTGTACCTACTGGGGAGAAATAAAATGTTTGTCGTGGAGTTTTCAAATTTATCACAACCGAAATGAAGTTGGATTGCAGATGACGCAAAGAATGTGGCAAAACCGTTTGCGATTTCATGTGTGTTTTTTGGAACTTTGCCCGAGAATTCCATTTTCTCAATGTTATGTGAATTGGACATTTTTTCTCTTTTCCTGTTGACTATTTTCCATATCGATTTTTGTTGTTCTTGTGGATTTTTCGTTTGAAAAAAAAATTTTTTTTGTTTGGTTAAATTTGATTGGATATTTTCTTTTGACGTCTTTGTAGCCAGCATGCAAATTAGTATGGTCCGAATGTTTTGTCAGCCAAAACATATTTTTCAATCCGATACCCATCTGTCTTATTTCTTCCGTTATGCATTTATTTTTGTTTTTTACTGTTTGGGATATTCTGATAGTTTTCATTGGGCAAATTACGTTGATGATAGGAAACAGTATTCAAAAACTCTGTATACGCTAAATTGATATTGTCGACACAAACATAAACAAAGTGTTCATGACTCAATTGTTCCTGCAAACTAATCTAGTTGACAATGTTCGTTGAGGCCATTTGTGTGGCATCGCAAGTTACTTCCCCAGCACTCAACAATACCTCTAATCCAGAGTGATCTCCGAGATGAAAATCCCCAACATTTTCAATGTATTCAAAAGTACAATTCGTTAAAAAGTAATCGATTTTTGTTTTAGTTATTTTGCCGTTTTTATCCACAGAAACTCTTGTAGGTTCTTCGTTCTGACAGATTAGCTGAAAGCTTTCACTGAGATCACTGAGTTCGCCTCCTCACGCGATTCTTTTAGTTGATCTATATTGAGGTCACCACAGAAAAGAATTGTATCAAAGTGATCATTACAATACGAAGGTAATCTAGAGACATTTATCTCTAGATTACTTTCGGGCGATCTGTAGATATTTAATGGACAGTAGCTAGTGTTTTGAAATACAAATGACATAATTACAACATTCGAAGTTGACTTCCTCAGCCATGTTATTGAGAAAGGGAGAAGAAACATTGAATGACATAGAATTTCTTACAAATATTACAACCCCTCTATGAGCTTTTTCAGTTCTGTTGAAAGATGTCGCTTGACAGTATTTATCAAAACGGATCATAGTAATATTAATTTCATTGCACCACGTTTCCGAGAAACATAAGATGTCTGCAGTTTTTTCACTTAACATCACATCAATTCTGTTCATTTTGTTTGTTATAGATTGTACATTTATACTGATGATGTTTAAATTTTGAGAATAATTTACAATCTCACCCCTAAGGCTTGACCTTTCCCTTGGAGAGTTTATGAGAGGTTTGCGACCACTTGGTTGACGCATGTGTTTTCCGTAGGATTAAAAAACGCTGACTACAGGCGCCGTGGGGCCATTTTGCGGAGTCCATGGCTTTTTCATAATTGTATTCGTAGATACTTATTTTATAAAAGGAGTAATGATCCGGATATTTTGAAGTTATTTTCAGTGATTCAGTTGAATCGTCAGTAGTTATATTTGGATCTACTCTGTATGCGTGTAGGTTTGCGATCTTAGGTATTCGAAACCTGGAGATCATTAACAAAAATTATGATTTTTAGATTCGAAATGGCATCTAAAAAAAATGTTCAGCTGGAAAATGGGGGCCGGCAAAAATTGCAAAAGTTATAAACAATTAAGTAAAAAACGAATATATGGTTCGGTTTTTTGAAAATATCTCAAAAACTATTCCTAAAAGAAAGTCCTACCTCCCGGAGCTATGCCGGCAATATTTATAATTTTAATTTAGCGGCGAAAAAAAGGCTAAAAACGTGCGGCTTAGCTTCCGTGCGCACAGACCGACTCTTGACACCTGAACAATAAAAATTATTTTAACCGAGTAAATATTAATATTAAGGGATAAAAAAAATCAGGTACTATCTAGACATATCAATGAACAATAATCAGTCGGCAAAAAAAAATTACCTCTATTTTTCAATTAATTATGCCTTTGTTAATTAAAAATTTTTACTTGTTGAAAGTTATTATAAAAACCCTGATAATTGTTGAACTAAAAACATAGATTTTTTTTACTCCTTGGAGCTGTTACTCAAAGGCTTCGAAACAGATCCCCGTTAGAAAAATCGAAAAACTTTGATTTTTTTACTTTTTTATTAATAATCAAAGGTATAAAAAAATTAAAAACGTATATAAAACAATAAAGGAAATGTTTTTTCTATAATCTCTATAAATAAATTTTTTTATTGCTAAAAGCAATATAAAAATAAATTTTTGAAATTTTTAACTCTTATCATTTAAGAAATTGTTTTAAACAAATGCATTATTAGATTTAAACAAATTTTTTTTTGGGAATCTAGTCATTGATAAAAATATTAATTTTCAAAAAAAAATATTTTTTGAATAAAAATGTTTAATGCTGAAAAATGCACTTGCTAATTAACAATTTTTTTTGTTGATAAATATGAATATTAAGAAACCATTTTTTTATGTCATTATTTATCACGTTCTCTCATATTATGAAAAAAATATTTATTTACTTTTCATTTGTTTAATAAACAAATAATTTCTTATAAACAAATGAATTTTCGCGCTATATTTTTTTTACGAAAAAAATACTGGAAACCATGTGTCGTTTTTTATGGAATTTTTTTTCTAATTTTATATAATTTCGAAAAATTTTGTGCACTTTGACTTGTCGCTTCCTTTCTGTTTTCTTCATTAACGAGTCTATACTAGATACACGGTTTTCAATTTTCTCACCAAAATCATCATTTTACGCCTGCGATTTCGATTTCATATCTTCAGATCTAATTATTAATTTTTCATCTCGCTTTTTGTTTTGCCATTGTTTCTCACAAAAAAAAACACAACTTCTGAAAATCGAAATCAATAGTACCCGAGGAACGTGACGAGGAACGAGATGTTGAAGGTCCTACAAAAGTGGAAGCACGTCTTGCAGAGTTTGTATAATCATCTCGACATTTTTTATGAACATTAATTTCAGTTTGACCCATCAGAATGATGTACTTATCATCTTGTGATAGTTAACTATGACCAATAAACGTATCGACAGCTTTTTTCTTCAATAAAATGATCGGTGAAGGCCCAAAAGGCTTCTCACAAAGATGTATCCATTTTTTTTAATAAATAACTTCCAGAACAAAACTCACAAAAATTTAACATGAAATCGAAACGCACTGTTGCACTGTTTGACTGTCGACTAAATACTGAAATAATGAAGACTTTTCGGCTATTTAAATGATTTTTAGGTCAGGTACAAGGAAAAGGGGCTAGACCCATCAAATCCTAGAGCAGATGTTTCTACAACTTAACAAAGAACTATTTCAATGGGTTGAAACCGGAATTCGAAGGACATTTAAAAATTGTAAAGTATTAAGAATAGAAGTAAGGAAAAGGCTCGTTAAAATCAAATTAATATTATCAGTTAACGTTCGAACATTATCTTTGTAGACATCCATGCAAATTTTAAATGAGATTTTAATGATAGCCAATTTACTCTAATATCAAGTTATGAGCGTGGAAAGTATAAGTCTATTAAAAATACATGAAATTCATTGCATTGTTTATAAAGGAAAAATAAGAAGAAAGTTGAAATAGAAGAATAATATTATATAAACAATATACATTTCAAGCCGAAACAAATTTTTTTGGATGTATATTCATAAATAATATAGCCGAAAAGTTTTAAATAATTGAGTTAGAGCTTCGTTTAAAAGCTCAATTTGTTTATTAACTATCGAAGAATAAAAAAGACTTGAAGTGTTCTTTTCCCTATTTTTAATAGTTTATAAGATATTTGAACTGATAAGTCAAAAAAAATATTTCAAGGGAATTATATAAATAATATTAAAAAAGTCAATAAACAGTTGAGGTAGAGGTTTGGTAAAAAAATTTCATTGATCAATGTAGAATGGAAAAGGCTTGAATTGTTCTTGTCGTATCTTCAATAGTTTATGAGTTATTTTATTAGCAATGAAGAAAAACAGAAAGGAAGCGACAAGTGAAAGTGCACAAATTTTTCGAAATAATATAAAAAATAGAAAAAATGTTTTCCATAAAAACGACACATGGTTGTTTTCAGTATTGTTTTGGTAAAAAAAAATATACTGCAAAATTCATTTGTTTATAAAAAATTATTTGTTTAATAAACAAATGAAAAGTAAATAAAAAATTCTTTTCATAATATGAGAGAAAGTGATAAATAATGATTCAATAAGAAATGGTTTCTTATTATTCATATTTAACAACGACAAAAAATTGATAATTAGCAAGTGCGTTTTTAAGCATTAAAAATTTTATTTAAGAAATGATTTTTGAGCCCTATTTTTTCAATGACTAGTTTTCCAGAAAAAAATTTGTTTGAATCTAATAATCAATGCATTTGTTTATAACAATTTTTTAAATAAAAAGAGTTGAATTTAAAATTTATTTTCATATTGCTTTTAGCAATAAGAAAATAAATTGATAGCGATAATGGAAAAACTTTCCTAATTGTTTTATATACGTTTTAATTTTTTTATATATTCGATTTGTTATGCCCTGTAATTACAGAAATGCATTTAAAGATAATTACCAAGACGTAACCATTGTATACCGAATGCTTAAATGACTCATCTAGGAGAGAAAAACAAAGTTTATTGATTGCTACCCGTTACAGTCACAGCGAGATAAGGAAGTCAGTTTAAATAATTACCAAAACACCCGTCCAAAGTCGATAACACACCGCATCATTATAATAGTAAACAAACTCGTAATTCACCTGGGGATCGACCCGTCTAGACGCCATAAATTCACCGCGTATGACAGAAACAAAACAACACATTAATTATTTTTATTACGACCAGTTGAAGATAATTATAATCGCTAGGCGCGGTTAGACAAACTATCACGTGATCCGATGAAGGGTTATAAAAGCGTGAGTTTCATATCAACAAGGGGCATTCGATGTTCAACAGTGGAGCTAGAAACATGTCATCCTCAAAAGTTAGGTTAAAAAGTTAGTCGAACTACATTATCTTACAATAATAATGAGAGTTTCCAAACCAGTGTAGTGAACTTCAGCAAACATAGAAACTCAACCGATTCAAATCAAGTATTGAAGCTCCTAGTAAAAACACGAGTGAACAGTATAGTTTCCACAAATTGTCAAAGCTTCCAAAACAGAGATCATAACGGATTCCGAATTTCAATGTTTTACGATCACTTATAAAATCCTTATCTGTATACGAATATACCGGACGAATTAATTAAAATAACCGATTGACGCGGTAGAAAACGAACTGATAATAATAACTCCCAAGCTAATTGCCGTATAAAACAACTCATGTGAAAAAGTGTTAAACAGAGTGAGACTCATGTTTGTTTTTCAGTATTTATGTATATGGCAAAACCCAACACATTAAAATGTGTATATGTCTAGTAAAGTATGTCCATAGATTTAAAGATCATTTCTATTGTGAAGCCCATTGCAGAATTATCTGCCAATACGCTCATTGTTTTCCTTGTACGAATATTGTTGCCTATCATACGTCCATAGACGATTGATAGGATTGTGTCCATTTTTATTAAATATATATATACATTCTTAACTTTTATGAGTGCATTATTATTTTATTAAATCATTGTTTGGTTCGAATCTTTCTGAACGGTAGTATTTCCTGAATAAACAGCCCATGTTCCAGTATTTGAGAGATATGAACCAGATCTGAGCCGCTCCAGATTTCGTTCAGTATTGACCGTCTTCAGACAGTCGATTGCTCTTGATACTGTTTTTCCAACCTAACGAATAACGTCTGGTATTACAGGTGTGGTGGGTTAGTTCACAACACCCCGTAGCCCAGACGTCAACATTGATGTCAGGTGTGCGAGTAATAATTAAGGAAGTACATTAACGCATATATGATATTTTCCAAAGAAAAAAAAGTGTCAAACAAAAATTTAATTTGAAATTTTTTTTAATAAATATTTTAATTTTTTATTTTTACAAATAAGTGTCAGTGGAAAAAACTAATTTGAACAGAAGTAAATGAGTAGAAAATTGTGAAAATAGTTTAGTATAATATCGTTGTTATTTTGCAAACACGATATTGGGAAAATAAATAGATATAGCGTTTATACCGATCAAAACCAGAAGTATTCGAAAAAGCAAGTGAAGTTTTATTTTCAATCAATGGAGATTTTTATCAAAATAATTAAATCATGGAAACTCAGACAACAGTGCCGAGGGTTGATATGAACCGCAAATTAATATCACTTTGGATAATATACCTTTTATAATGGTACCACAGAAATCAAAGATTTTATTCGTGAAATTGAAGATTTGGCAGCTGTAGCAGAATGGACAGACAGTCAAATAAGTTCTATAGTTAGATTAAAACTGAAAGGCATCGCTAGATTATTTATTGAAGCAGAATATAGTTTACAAAATACCGACAACTGGCAATTAATCAAAAAGGAATTATTGAAGCAGTTTAGCAAATTGAAATTACCTGGAGAAGCACAAAAAGAATTTTTGAATTGTTATCAGAAAACGATTGAATCAGTTAGGAATTTTTTCATGAGATTAAAGATATGTGCAGCGAAGATAAGGCACCTCACAGGAAATAATAGAATTGACAATGTACTAGAGCAAAATACGAGCAGGATATTTTGGTTCAATTTGCTATTGGATTTTAGATCCTCTTAGAAAAAAAGTTTTATCTGAAAGTCCTGTCAGTTTAGAAGAAGCACCATTAGCAGAAAAAGAAAATTAATTTAGCAAATTACGAATAAAAACCCAATGAAATTTCAGAACTTTCAATGCGCATATAATATTGTGCACACATTGTAACAGAAAAAGGGCACAAAACAGGAGATTCTAATATGAAAATTGCGATCCCAACATGTCAAGAAGTAGGACATAGCTATCTTGCCCAAATAGGAATAGTTTTTAAAATAAAATTGAATGATTCAGGAAAATGGTTTTTCCCAAAACGCAAGGAAAACGATTTAAAAATATGGAAAAGGAATAAATATAGAAAAAAAATTTTCTAACAATTGAAAAAGAATAGATTTGACTAGGGGGCAGGAATGAACGAGGGCATACAGGAAATGGTTATCGAAATTTTAGGAGAATAAATTATAGAAAGCAAACGGAAATAGTTTTAGAAATGTCAATAAATGGAAAAAATATGGAAAAAAGTCAAAATATAACAGGGAAATTTAAAAGGGAAAGGCAGTTTTAAAGCCCCAGATGAAACTGGGGGAAAAAATATTTAAATATGGGGGCGAGGAAAATATACTAATCGACGATGAACAGAAAAAAATTAGTTTGGAAGTAGCAGGGAATTTTCCTCATTGATTCTCGGTTTATTCCAATCAAAGAAAAAGGAAAGGAAAAAATTTTTAAAAAATGAATTCTTAAGTTAAAATATCACCTATACTGAAATAAAGGGGGTTAGTTTTTTTCGAAAAAGCGGGAAATTATTGGGCAAAAAACAAAGGGTTTTTTGGGGGGAAAATCATTAAAAAAAATCCAAAAAATATCCCAAAAAAGAATCGGGGGAACAGAGAAAGGCAAAACGTTTGAAGAATAAAAACGTTGAGGTTTAAAACCAGAATGAACGATTGGATGAATTCGTGAAAAATAGGGGAAGAGGGGGGGGCCCCCCAAATCAACCGAAGTATTCCTAAACGATTTCATGCCGAAACGGACGCAACTGAATCAAAAAGAATCAGGGCCGGGTTTTAAATTTTGGCAAATTAAAAAACAGTTTCAAAATTAGGACGGGATTTAAAAAAGACCAGTCTGCAAAAAAATATTGAAATTAAGATTAGGAAAATCGTTTGGAAAAAAAAAAAAGCAAACATGCGTTTAAAAGCAAAAGAGAAAAAATGAATTTGAAAAGTCCAAAAGGAAAAAGGGAAAAAAACCACGCACCCCCACATTAGGACCGATATACACGGCAGTCGAAAAAAGGGGAATGCAATAATTTGGCATTTCCCCTAAAGAAACGGAGAGGTAACGGAAATTGCCCATACAGCACACAGCAGGATGAAGAAAATTTAGTCAGAAAATGGAAAAATTGGGAAATTTTTGAAAGTAAAAAAATTTTCCCCGGAATAGCCAGAAAATTTCAGGGGGGGAAAAAAGGTTTCATAAAAGGAACAAAAGGAAGGGGAAAAATGTAAAAATGAAACATTGGAAGAAGGGAGATATTAAATCCCCAGGAGATGCTCTATCCCCCAGGAATTGGAACCCAACACCTAGGAAAAAAGTCCCAAAATAAGTTTTTTTTTACCGGAACCCAAAGGATGAAAAGCTTCCGGCAAAATTCTACCAGATTTTTGTTAGAAAGTTCAAACAAAAATATAGTGAACTCCGAAATGAAATTCAAATATTCAAAAAATGGTTTTAACCCCAAAAAAGCATAGGAGAAGTTTTAAAAAGATACGAAAAAAAAGAAAGAAAAAACCCCAATAAAAAAAAGTTGGGAATTTGCCAGAAAAGGGAAAACCCCTTAAAAAAAACATCGCACGTTAATTTTGAACTCCAACCAGGGGAAAAAAAAAAAAATCAAATAAATCCCTATCGATTCAAAAGTATAGGAAGAAACAGAGACAAAACAAGAAAATGGGTAAAATTTAAAAGTTTTGAAAACAAAAAAAAATATGGGTAATTACCAAATTTAAACCCCGAAAAAAGGGAAAAAAATTCAAAAGGGAAACCCAAAAAAAAGAAGAAAAATTTTAAAAAAAATTCCCCTTTCACAACCCATCAGGGCCTTTCAAATGAACCCTGAAAATTTTTTCAACTTATATATCGTAAAAAAAAGGAAAATTTTTTGACCAGAATTAGGAACGTTTATAGTGGGGGAATTATTATGTTTTACGACTGCAAAAAAAAAAATTTAAAAAACCCAAGGTTTTTTTTAAAAAATTTTTTTAAAAAGGAACTTGAAAAAAAGGGGAAGAAAATAAAAAAACCCATCCTTTAATGAAAAAAAGGGAAAAAATTGATTGTATCTGTCGGGGAAAAAACCAAAAAAAAAAAAAATTAAGGGAACAACCAAAAAGGGAAACGAAACAGGAAATTTTTCAAGGTTCTTTTGTAAAAAAAGATAAAATTCCCAATTTTTTAAAAAATAAGAGCGGGGAAAGTTCATTACAGGTCTAAAAAAACGAAAATGGTCGACAGGCTGAAAAAAAACCCTTCGGTTTTGGGCTAAAAAAAAACCAAAAATATTTATGAAATTAAAACAAAGAAACGTTTTTTGAAATCAATCCCCGGTTACATAATACAGAGAAAAATAAATCCGTTTTGGGGAAAAGTTTTCGGTTTTGAATTTAACTAAACATCCGACCACAATTTCAGTACCTAATAAAATATTGATAAAATTTATAAGGAAATGGGGGTTTTGAAAGGGATATATTTTGAAACCCCCAAAAAATTTTCTAAAGATGGGTGGACAATCCGCATGGGGAAAAAAAAGATGAGACCAAAAAGATTCTAGAGCATTGCGAATTACAGTGTGGTTTGGTTCAAGCCTCCGAATTAAGAAAACCATTCACCAAAAAAATCACCTGTTTAAGTGGACCCCCCAAAAGGAGTCCCGGAACAAGATTTTTTTAAAGAAGAATTCCACCGTTTACCACCCCGGAAACCAACACCATTTACAACATTACGCTAAGAACATTCCCCTGAACCAGAAAAACAGGTTTTGCCCGATACCACTAAATATGGATCCTGACCCAAAATTGGAAGGCCCAACTCCAAAAAAACCGTGGTTAGAGAAATAAAGAAGGAACAAATCTTTAGCTCTACACCCTTTTCCCGGGCAGCAGGAAAAAAATTGAGGACCCCAACCAGGTTAAATTATCCCCCGGAAAAAAAGGGAAAAAACCCTGTTAAGACGGGGGACAACCCCCCATATGGACAACCCCAGGGAAAAAAAAAGATTTTTATTTTGTTTTTGATTTTTGCATTTTTTTAAGAAAATTAGAATTAAGTACTGAGGGGGGGTTTTAACTTTTGGGGGTAGATTAAAAATTTCCCAAAAAATTAAACAGTAATCATGGAAATTGCCAAATTTAAAGGGAAATTTTCGCTAGAAAGGTTCATTAGAAAGTTAAAAACTTTTAAAAGTTGGTATTGAAAAATTTGGTTTTAAAATTTTTTTTTTGGGGGTTACGAAATGTTCCCCAATTTTAAAGAAATCATTTAGAAAAAAACCCAAAGACTAACCTTGACCCCAATGAAAAGCTCATCTAGGAGAAAAACAAATTTTTTTTTCTACCCTTACATCCGGAAAGGGGGGAACCCGTTTTAATTACCAAAAAAACCCCCCAAAGTCGATAACAACCCCATCATTATAATAAAACAAACTCAATTTAAAACGGGGATCGCCCTCAGACGCCATAAATTCCCCGGAGCAGAAAAAAACAACACTTTAAATTTTTTTTTTAAAGGTTAAGAAATTATAATCCTAGGGGGGTTGAAAACTATCATGTCCGTGGGGTTATAAAGGGGAGTTTAAACAAAAGGGGGGCTTGATGTTCCGTGGAACTAAAACTTACCCCCAAAAAAGTTGGTTTAAAAAAAAGTTGTCAACACATTATCTCCAATAATTGAGTTTAAACCAGTGTGTAAATTTTAAAATAAAATAACCATTCAAATCAATATTGAACCTAAAAAAACACGAGTGAACAGTATAGTTTCCAAAATTTAAAAGTTAAAACAGGTCAAAAGGGGGATTCCGAATTTCAATGTTTTACGATCTTAAAAACCTTATCTTATACAAATCCCGGACAATTTAAATTAGAAAAGTTGGGGGGGAAAAAACAACATAAAATCTTTAAGAATTCCGTTTAAAACTACCCAGTGAAAAGTTTAAACGGGTGAGTCTCATTTTTTTTTCTTATTTATTTTTATGGCAAAAAACCCATTAAAATGTATGTTCAAAAAAGTTTTCCAAGTTTTCAAGATCCCCAAATTTTTAAAAAAGGAATTATTTTATTTTTTTGCATTTTGATTGCAAGTTTTTTTTTAGAAAAATTATTTCATTGTAACCCTTGCAGAATTATCTGCCAATACGCTACATTCGTTTTCCTTGTACGAAAATTTTCCATCTACGTCCATAGACGATTGATAGGATTGTTCCATTTTAAATATATATATACTTCTTTAACTTTTGGTCAATTTTTTTATTAAATCATTTTTGGTTCAATCTTTCTGAACGGATATTTCCTAAAAAAAACCCCATGTTCCAGTATTTAGAGAATAACCAGATCTACCCCTTTCCGATTTCTTCAGTATTACCGTCTTAAACGTCGTTTTAAAACTTTTTCCAACAACAATAACTCTGGAAACAGGTTTGGGTTGTTCACCATCCCCATCGTCAACAATTTTAAAAAAAAAAAAAAATTTTTGATTTTCCAAACGGGGATTTTCTTGAACCCGGGAACACCCCAAAAAATAAAAAATTCAGGTTATTGTTAACAATTAACAGGGTTTTTTTAATCTTTTAACGGGAAAAAATTTTAAAAAACAAAAGGGATAATTAAGAAAATAGAAAAAAATGTTTTCCCCCCAATTTTCTTATTGATATATCTTAATATACCTGAATTTTTTTTTTCCTAATTTGATTTTCTGGGTTTAAAAAGAAATTTTAGACGGAATAGATTGTTTTATTGGAAACACATGTAAAATTTTGAAAGATCTTCTTCGTCGATAATTAATAAAAAAAAAGGGAAAAGTAAAGTTAGTCAAATTTGGGAACTGTGGTTTGATCGGTTTTACTGGGTTCCCGACAATAATTCAAAAAGGGCCTCAGAAAATTTTAATGTATTCCAGATAAAACATACTACTCCCCTTTTATAAAAAATTTTAAATTAGTATTTCTAGTACTTGTCTTATGTTCAAAAAAAATTTTGGGCCATTAAATAACTTTAAACCGATACAAAAAAAATTTTAAAAAAAATTTGTTTTACCTATTTCATTTATGATCAACAAAAGGACTTTTTTTAGAAACCACGATGTGAAGATAAACGTTTTAATTTTGAAATCAATCCCCTTTTGAAGGGGCTTCAAAAGGGTTTTTGAGGAAGATTGCCATTCCAAAATTTTGCCCAGTAAGATTGCTTTGAATTTGTTTCTTGACTCGTATTGAATCTCAACAAATTTTTTTCCCCATTTTTTGGAATTGGTCCGAAATTTCAAACAGGAACCAATAAGACATTTTATAGTGATAAACGTCTTCTCGGTGTTTTATACTGATAAAAACCCCATAGATTCGGAAATTTTGCGATAAAACCGCCCATGTCCTGTCATTTATTGACGCATTAATTCTATATTATATAGTTAACCTATAAAAAAAAAAAATTTAAAAATTTTGAAAATAAAGATTTTGAACTCACTACACAATGATTTCTTTAGAAAAAAAATTAAAATTTTTTCCCATTTTGAATGACCCAAAGTCAGTGAATGAAAAAATTTCCCCCCATTTTCCCTTCAGACAACCAAAAATGTTATGGGTAGTGGTTCATAAAATTTTTTTTTAAAATTACAATTTTTTTTAAACAATATATGAGTAAAATTACAAATAAAATTTTTTTTCCTAAAAATATAATCCCCCCCGAGTAATTACCTACTAAGATGATGTAATTTTTTTTTACATTTTAAAATGGATAACATAAATTTCTTATTTCAATAATAAATCTTATTAATTGTAGGGGTTTTCCCCCAACAAAAATTGGTGACATCTGATTGAACATGACAATAATAAAAAAAAATTGATGATGAAAATCCCCCATAGATCATGTACAAAACCGGACAAACTTTTGGGGCTCAGGTAAATTAATTTTCATTTTTTTTTTTTATAATCATTCATTACTAATAATAATTTTACTAATTTCCCAAATAAAATGATGAAATTATAGGTTTTAAAAAAATTTTAATAAAATATTAAAAATATTATACATATATACATATATAAACATATATAAATATATATATATATACATTTTTAAAGATGGAGCAAAAGGGGGGTTTTTTCCCCGTCGTGGGGGTCTAAGGCCCCCCCGTTTATTTTTAATTATGGGGTTTAAAAATTATGGGTTTAAAAAAAACCCCCTTTTAAAAAGGGAAAATTAATAAAACTATTGCTAAAGTAACTGGAAGTAGTTATTGGCCATTTTTAAAAATTAAAAAAACATGAATTGTTGGTGAGTAATTCAATAATAATTAATTTTCTATTTTTTCCCTTAAACCCCCTCTGTAGTCCATTCGTTCTCTTTTTTATTTTTTAAGAGAAAAAAAATTTTTAGTAAACAAGATGCAATATACTGAAATCAAAACATTTTAAATCAATTTTTCAACAAAGGCAACTTTCGTTTGAATATTACTAAACAAATTTAGTAGATGTTTGTAAAAGTAAAATATTTTTAAATTTTTTTTAAAAATTAGTTGAATCAAATTTGTAGAAAATTTTACAATCAACTTTCTTTCCCAATTTTTCTAAAAAAATTTAAAAACCCCTTTTTTTATAATTTTACTAAAAAAATTTCCCCATAGATGTTAAAACAATTTCAACAAATTTTTGGAATTTTACTAAATGGGTTGGAATAAGTCATGTAAATTTAAAAAAAAATTTTATTTTTACTTTTTTTTAAAGGTTTTGGGGAAAACCCAAATTTTGTTTTTGTAAAATTACTCTTATAGAAATTTTTTTAAAAGGTTAAACCCCAAATGCACCAAATAAAAAAAACGTGGGGGGCCCCCGTTCGTATTGGGGGGGGGAAAATGATATTTTCAGGTAATTAAACAACATTGTTATATCACTCACTATTAAACCCATGGAACAATAAGGACCAACAAACCCCCGGGTTACTGGGGATAAAAAACCCCAAACTAAGATCCCATCTTAAATGAATGCCCCCCTATCATCTGCTACATATACTAATTTTTTACTAACCCTTTCCGTTCTGCTATCTAAAAAGAAACTGAGGGGGGGGGGGAATTTTGTAGTAGTTCTTTTGCACCCTGTGTTTTTTAATATCTACCCTTTTTTTTTTAAAGGGCTTTTTGGTTATCTCCCTTACGGGGGAAAAATTTATCCTACTTATGTTTTTAAAATTTTATATTTTTTTTTGTCTTTTTATCCGCCCGCTCCCCCATATTCTTTGTTCCACTCCAACCCTTGAATTGGAATTTATTTTTTTTTATAAAAATTTCTATCTATCTATCCATCTATTCTTGGGGGGGGGACCGCTCAGGGGAAAAACCCGAGCCTCGTTTTTTTTCCATTTTTTTAAGATAAGATCAAATTTTTATCTATTCAATATTTCGATAATCAATAGCCATTTTAAAAATACCTTTTTTTTTTTTCCTACTGTCAGGGAAAAGGGTCGTTCACCAGCAAAATAGATTTTTTTTTTCAGTTCCCCCATGAAAAATTAAATATTTTTTAGCTTTTGGGGAGTTCAAGAGCATGGGAAAAATTTTTATGAATAAGAATCTTTGGGCGATTCCCCTTTGATTTTGGGGGGAAAGAATTTTTAACTTTCCATCAAAAAAATTTAAAATTTAAAATGAATTCTGGGTTTTTTTGTTTCAAATGGTTCTGAAAATATTCTCATCAAATATCGTTCGTGTTGGAAAGGGTTCTACTTAAAAAATTTTTTAAAAAGTTCTCTTTTAAACTTTTTTTGGGTCATAAAAATTTTAAAATTTTTAATTTTGGGTTATTATGGTTTAAAAAACCCCTCAAGTTTTAAAAAATTTTGGGTTTAAACCCCAAAAAAATAAGACCCGGGAAAATTTTTTAAAATTTTTTCCCGGCAAAATGGTTTTCCAAAAAAATTTTAAAATTTTTAAAAAAACCCCCAGCATTTTTTGATATTACCCCCAAAAAGGGTTTTGGATGGGTTTAAAACCCTTTTTTAAGTCAAAAAAGGGGAAAAATTTTTTTTTGTTTGAAGAAAGATTTTTTTTGTAAATTTAAAAAAACCACGTTAAAATAAGTTATTTTTTTTTGAATGTCTGACGAAAAAAAAACATGAATCCCCCAAAAAAAGGTTATCTTGACGATGGAAGATAGTGACTAAAATCTATTTTTCCGGGCGCAGATGTTTTTCCCCATCTGATTTTATGAACATCTTTTTTTTATTTTCAACAAATCAATTTTTTTAAGTCCTTCCTAAATTTTTAAAAATTTATTTTTCCCAAATTGGGAAATTTTAATTTCATAAAAGGGATCATCTTTAAAAAAAAAAAGGGTTGAATAAAAATCCATAACTTAGATAAAAAAAGATCAACTTTGTTTTATTTATTTTTAAAACCCCCTCTTGGAAAAAAAACGGGGTTTTGGGTTTTTTTAAAAAAAAAAAATTATGAGTTTTAAAAATTTCGGGGCCCCAAAGAATCTGTTGGGTTTTTGGGGAAATTTGGGGGAAAAAGGGGAAAAGTAGAGTCAGTTCTAAAGGGGAAACCCATGTCTTCCGCCCCCAGATTTTCCCGGGGGAAAAAAGGGTTATAGAAGTGGAAAATATCTTTTTTTTTTGGCAAATTTTTTATATCTTTCCCCCGAAACAAGGGTGTATAATTTTTTCCCCCTTAAATTTTTATTTTCCAACCCCCGGGAAAAAAACCCCGTAAAAAATTAACTTTTTTTTCTAAGTAAAATTTAAATTTAAACAAAAAAAACCACTGGTACAATAACTTTCAACGTAACGTACAACATAAAAAAATGAAAAAAAAAGAAAGTGTCCACCTATTTTTTAAAAAAGGGGTTGGGTACATGTGAAGAACCCTTTTCTCAAAAAAAACCTTTTTCCCAAAATTTGGGGGGGGTTTATATCATTTTCAAAAAATTCAAAAAACCCCCCGTCAGATAATTCTTCAGATCAACTTTTTGGGAAAAAAAACCGATAATTTTTAAGAGCTAGCATTTTGGGGGGTTTAAGGGCTTTTTTATGGAAAGATGAATTCCCCAAATATTAAATTGGGGGAAAATTGATCAATTATAAGTTTCCCCCAATTGATCGTAAATCATGGGATTTAATAATCTTATCATAAAAAAAATTTCCCCAGTTTCGCACATACTTTTTCATTTTCCCCCCCAAAAAAAGAAAAATTTTTTTAAATTTTTTTTTTTTTGGGGGTAGTTGGTAGCGCTTTTTTTTAATAAAGAATATGTGTTTGGGGGAAATTTTGGGGGAAAATCTGACGAAAATTTTTTTCGGGGGCCTTAAATTTTCCCCAAAATGATTGAGGGGGATAATGAAAAAATTTAAAGTTTATTTATCGGGAAAGGGGGGTAAATTTTTAGGTACTTTTAAAATATAAAAAAAAAAAGAGCATCACAAAAACAATTTTAAAAAAAGGGATAGTAGATTAAAATTATTATACAAAAAATAAAAAAAAAATTTTTGGGGGGGTTGGGGGGGGGGTTTTAACATACTAATACAAACTTACATTTATGCCCCAAAAAGATAATAAGATAAATCAAAATAAATTTTTGGATATAAATTTGGTAGGGTGTCCCCAAAAATAAAACAAACATTAATAAAAAGGGGTACTAATTTTATCTAGTAAAAAAAAATTTACAATCGGGGGGGAAAATACAGTTGGGTCACACTAACGAATTTCGTTTTCGGGTACGTATAATTTTTTAAATTCAAAAAGCACAAAACAATAAGTATACTTTGGGTGATCTTTTTATGAAAATATTTAAGCCCCCCCTTGGTTTGGGGACATGTATATATAAATAATTTTTGAAATATATTAAAAATTTAGTTTATGAAAAAAAAAATATAAAATTTAAATTTAAATTTTGTTTTTTGGGGAAGGATTTTTTGTTTTTTCCCTTAACCTTTTTTCACCCTTTTTTTTTTGTTTTCTGGATTGATGGTTTTTTTTTTCCGGTAATATCTGGTAAACCCCGGGCCATGTATTCAGCTTTTTTTTCCCCTTTTTCCAACGGGGTCTTTTCAGGGTTTAATGGGTTTTCCCCTTTTTGGGGGTTTTAATTACGGGGTTTTTTTAAAGGATTTTTCCCTTTTTTTAAAAGGGGTTCTTTAAAAACCCCCGGCGGAACTTTTTTGGGAATATAAAACAGCGGGTTCCTTGTACACATATTACTAGAATAAGGGGGTTTTGTCTTTTTTTAAAGATTTTTTATCCATTTTTTGGGTAACGTGAAAATTCGTGGGGTAACAGTCATTCACTCCCCCCCCCCCTTTTAAACCCGGGGGTTTCCCCGGTTGGGCAAGTTCGAAGTATGGGGTTTATGGATCCCCCCTATTCAGATGGGGTTTTTTAAAATTTGGTTTGAAAAATCCCCCTCAACTTCCCCCCTATTCTTTGTCTAAATCCCCGCGTAAATGCCCCCCCCATGGGGGTTCCTAAATATTTGGGGATTGACTTTCCCCCAATACAATATGTTTCGAAACTTTGAAGGGGGGCCCCCCCTTTTGGAACCATTTTGGGGTTTTTAATCCATTTGGGGTTTTTTTTAAAATTTAAATTTTTTTTTTTGTGGGGAAACCCCCCCTTTTTTTTTTTTGAAAAATCGTTTTCAGCTGATTCCTTTAATTTTTTTTCCAGTTTTGGAAATCTTTTTTGGAATGGGAATTTTCATCCGGGGGAAAAACACTACTTTTCCCCCCGGAAGAAGTAGGGTTCATTTTTTTTAAAAGGGAAATGGGGGGGGGCCCAAATTTTTGGTTTTTCCCAAAAGGGAAAAACAAATTCACTATTTCGGGGGGCCAAAATTTTTCCGATGTTCTTTTTGTTCACGGTTTCCCGATAACTTTTTAATAGATCAAAGATCTTCCCCTTTCCCCCAAATTTTTTTCCCTTTTTTGGGGGGTTTTTTAAAGGGTAACCGTATCAAATGCTTTTTGGGGGGAAAAAACAAAAAAATTAGTTTTTTTTTTTTTCGGGGGGCCCCCTA
Organism: Gonioctena quinquepunctata; assembly: GCA_018342105.1. Lineage (NCBI taxonomy): Eukaryota > Metazoa > Arthropoda > Insecta > Coleoptera > Chrysomelidae > Gonioctena > Gonioctena quinquepunctata. The sequence continues at coordinate 29,813 of JAFIRS010006401.1, forward strand.
TGGATGTTGGGGGTTGTATTGCATCTTCCCCCCGTTTTTTTCGGAATCCCTGCTGGTCGGCTATCAGTTTGTATTTCTTTTTTTGGAATTTTTTCCCCGCCGTTTTTGGAAAAAAAACTCAAAAAACTTTTTCAATATTAAGATGGGGGTTTTGGGTCTTGGTTTTCCTTTTTTGTTTTGTCTCCGTTTTTTTTTATAAAGGTTTTTAATTATACCTGTTTTGAACATTTTTTCCCGGGAAACATCCTATCTCGAAGCATTTGTTAAAAGGTTAAAAATTTGGGCTTTTTTTTTTCATTTGGGAAATTTTTTCATTTTCGAGCAATTCCATCAAAAAATGGCGTTTTTTTTTGGGTTTAGATTTTATTTGCCTCCTTTCTTCCCGGGTTCCCTCGGTATCATATAAGACACATTGAATTTTTAAATTTTTTTCTTCGGGGTTGTGATCGACGATATCGGTATTCTTTTTTCCTATATTCCGCCTGGGGAAAAGGGAGGGATTCCCTTGGAAGGAAATTTCAGATTTCTATTTGGTTATTTGCCCCCTTTGGGGCCTTAACAGCCCCAATAGTTTTTATTTCTTTTGAAAATTGGTTTATCCCTTTTAAACATTCCCAGGTGCTTTGGAAATTTTTGCCATCGCTGCTTTATTTTTTTTTTCGATTTTTTTCTGAAATTTAGCCTCTTAATTTGTTTTTTAGTGAGTTGTATTGGGTTTCAGTTTTTGGGGGGGCCGGCTCTATCATCTATCCGGGGGCTTCCAATTCTTTTCAATTAAAATTTATCAGTTCAGGGGGTTTATTCATTTTTTTTTTTTTTTTTTATTTTTTTATCCTTTATTTTTTCTGTGGCAAAAATTTTTCTCTATCAATTTTAGTTAGATTCAAAAAGATCTCGGGCCCTTTTTTGGCATCTTCCCGTTTCCAAATATTTATTCAGGTTTCGTATTCAAATCTTTTTCCCGTTTTTTATAGTTGGGGTATTTTTTTTTTACTTTCTGTTCAGGGACTCTTTTCCTTTTCAAATTCAATTCGACAGAAACCACAAAGTGATCTGTAAATCTTATCTTTAATATATATGATTTGATTTTTTATTTCTGATTTTGCTTCGGGTTTTTAAAATATATATATATATTATATATATATATATATATATATATATATATTTTAATTTTAATAATAGTGGTCCCAGTTTTTTTCCCTGTGGGGCTTCGTTGAAATAGTTCTTTTACTCACTGATTATTCCATCCCTCTTTTAACTTTTTTTCAAAATGAATAACTTTCTAGAAGACTATATATATATATAATTTATAATATATATATATTCCCCCCTCAGTCCCCAAAAATTTTTTTTTAATGTTTCTGAAACAGACAAAAATCAAATCTTTGGAAAGATCGACGAATATCATAAGGGAATTTTTTTTTATCAAAAAACATTGTTAAATATGATGTTGAATCATATACTGCATCTTCAGTTAATTTTCCCTTTTTGAACCCTATTGTTTATTTGAGAAAATTTTTTTTTTAAAAAAGTTCAATTTTTTTTTTTGTATTTCTTCTAAAATTTTTTTGCTCCCTTTCGAGATTAAGATAGAGGTCTTAATTCACCATTTCTGTTTTATCACCTTTTTTTGTATAGTGGTTCAAAAAGCCTTTTTTCAAAATTTTGGAATATATTTTATACAACAATTTATCAAATATTAGGATTTGCTTGGAGTTTCAGCGGGATATAAACATCTCCGGGAGATTTCTTTGTTATCACTCATTATAGTTTGTTCGATTTTTTTTCGTCAGTTAAAACAGATACATGGTTTGGAACTCATAGTTGAAAATTTTTTCTATTTTTTACCTTATTACTATAGTATTTATGAAGGTATTAGAAATTTAATTTATTTTTTACCTTTCCCCAAGTCCTTTTTTATTTCTTTTTTTCTCCATAATTTCTTTTTATGTATTTTTTTTTTAGCTATTTTTTTTAGTTCATTTAGTTTTTTTTTTTTTTTTTTTTGTTGTTTTATTTCCTGTTTGTAAAAAGGATTAGAAGCTACAATAACTTGCGATCAAGTTAAAGAAGCTACAAATGTAGGTTTTCGAAAAAAAACTTGGAAAATATTACTTTTAAAATTTAAAGGGGTTGAAAAAAACATTTATATTTATATTCATCTATATTCTTTTTATTGGATGTTATATCAATTCCTACTAATGTAAAATTGTAAACTGTTTGTACTAGCAATTTATGGCCAAATTAATTTATTTTTTTATTATATCTTTTACTATTTGTTTTTTTTATTCCCCCTTTTTTATTTCAGGTTTATCCTTTTGACGTGGGGATTTTCTTTAATTTTAATTGTTTTAATATTTCTTTCGGAAAATTTTTTTTTTTCAATGAATGTTTGGGTCATTATTTCTTTTTTTCTTGATTTTATATATATATATATATATATATATATATATATATATATATATATATCTAAGTATAATTATTTTCCATACATTTTATATAACTTAAAGAAGGCTTCAATTTTCCCCTTCACTCCAAACCTAGTTTGTGGTAGGTTAGGAACTCAATGTTAATACTCCAAAAAAAAAATTATGAATACTAAGAAGTTTGAATTTTGATATTGTAAAGGGACAATACATGGTGTTCTATTTTCCAAGAACACATCCAAACAATTTAATTTCATGACAATACCTGTATTTCTAGTCACTCAAGAGTGAACCATCAGATATTTTTCAGGAACCCCTGGAAATGATGAAATAATGTAACATTTCAATATGTATTACAAAATAAAGTAATATTGAGAAATAATAAATTTTAAACAAGATATTTTAAAAAGAGTACATCAAATTACAGTATATCTTTTCCAATATTCCTTTCCTCGAATGAGTCTCCTTCTAAATGTGTACCTCGATATCACTTTGTTGGTTCGATTCCATGGATATTCTGTAATAAAAGAAATGTACTTTCCCAGTTGCGAATAATACTCCATACACGTGTAATTGTTCACATATTCTTGATGTTGTTGCCTACCAAAATTTATATTTACTTGGTGAATTCATGTGAAAATAGAAATAAAATCTTGTTTCAAGTTTAAAACATGTTTTTTTCAAATATCAAAAAGTATGGATGATATTTATTATATCTTCTTGAATCTTTCCTAACACTGGAATTCTCGATGTCGTTCTCTGCGGAAGAACCACATTTTAAAATGAGCATTTTACAAAATATTCAATGAAAAGCTTTCCCTTTGCCTAAAATCGACTGCTTTTTTATTATATCGATTTTTTATACCCCTGAATCGTCACAGGGGCCTTAAAGATCAGCACAGGGCACAGCAGTAAACAGGTGATATATCCATTTTTTGCATTAGCGTTCCTATCATTTCTTTCATTCTTGCAAATAAAATGTTTCTATTCAAACAGCCTGTGTAACTTTGTTGGATTTATTCACAAGTTCTTATTTTTTTCGGCATTAATAGTAACAGAAATTTGATTGCCAGAACTTTGAAAAAATCTGATTTGTGAAATTTCAAATTGAATTAATTTGTTCGAAAATATGAACAGGATGTTGATAAAATCAGATGTTGTAATAATATTTGCCAATCATGATAATAGAAGATGTCAGATGTATTTGTTGAAAATATAAACAGGATGTTCATAAAATCAGATGTGGAATCATCTGCGACTGAAAAAATAAACCTTAGTCACTATCAATCTATCATACCCCATGACGGTTTAATGTCAGAAAACACTAATTTCAAAGTGTCTCCCAAAAAAAATGATTCTAACTTTTCCATCTTTGCAAAGTGAAATTGCTTCTTGAAAATGTCATTTCTTCCGGTCTTCCTGATGATCGTGGAAGCGTGAAATAGATTTTCGTCGACAAAATGTATTGAAGACCTAGTGAATCGATGTCTCTCCTGCGTCAATGTTATGAATGATTTCTGGTGAGTACTCTCTTTTGGAAAACATTCTTCTTTGCCTCATTCATCTTTATGAGTTCTTAATTAAGACTGGAATAGAAAAACAAATAACTATCTGAATGAAAATGCAATTTTCAATTTCATATTTTTTCTTTTGAGTTAGGGCCTTTTCAGAATATCTATCAGTGTAGTTCAATGTCCAGCGTGGCTTTTAGCCGGGGAAGTAGTTGTTTTCTGTTAGACATTCACAAAAATAACTTCATTTTAATCGTGGATTTTCAATTCACAGAAAAATCTTTCTATCAATATTCAATTGAGAATGTTTCCCTTTTCAACATGTCAGATGTATTGTAACGATAATATGGATTCCTATTAGCAAGTCACATGTTTCCCTTTTCTTCAAAATTGAAGTTTTGTAACCACGCTGAAATAAAAATATAAATTACAATGATGAGCGAATGCGCATAAACCGAAGTTGTGATACTGCTCCAGACCTTTAGTCATACGAAATTATTGTTAGGGAAGTAATAGGGTAATATTTGAATCTATTAGAAATACTTTATATTGTCTGTCTCCAGAATCGAACGCATATAAATCTGTTATTTGGATGGTACTGGTAAATATATTCTAATGAATCAATACACGATATCACAGAGCTAGAGTCACTAGGGACAGGAGGTCCGCTTAAAAGGATATGAAACAAACTAATAATAAATTTTATAGGGGATGACGAAATATAAATAATAAATATATTTGGTAACGGATAGTCGTACAGTCGTTCGCCGAGCACATCAGAGTCATAAAATATAATTTATTGAAAAATTCATTAAAATCAATTGATTGATAAGAATTCTTGTTGTTTTTGAACTTTTAATGCGATATATTCCTATATAAAAGCCATGCTCGGAAATAGAATGGACCTAATTCATCATTGGGCTGAAAGAACTGAGTCAGATCATTTCAACCAATTCGGGTTTACATAATGTAGTTCAGGAATAGGAGACGATTAGTACCAAAGTCAATCATTCAATAGTGAAAGTCAGTGTAAGTAAAGTCAGTTTCGAATGATCTTATAACAAAGTAGTTCTTCAGAATAACCCGAGCATTTGATAATGGTTTTAGGAAGTATACGGAATTGATATAGAATGCGAGGTTGAAAGGAAAGTAATAATACATGAAGAAGTGCGGTTACATAGAACATATCGGAATGAAACAATACAGCCCAAATTAAACAGAAGTAACTTGAAGTTCACTTTTGCAGAGATCGAAAGCAGACACACCACCATATGTTCATCGAGTGAGAGCATTGTGTAATGATATTTTCGAGGCAAGACATTTGTATTTCGTGCATAAAATAATTGAAACAGTAGCAAAGCGCTTTCGACCTTCAGGTCATCATCTGTGCATACCTGAAAAGTAAGTAATATTGATAGGGAAAATTTAAATACTAGAAAATTTTTGGGAAAGGAAATTTGAAATATTTGTAAAAGTGAGGGTTACTTAGTCGTCAGGTACAAAAAGCCAAAAGACCATGAAATCTCTCGTGTTCAATGAGTGTTGTATAAGGTTACATACAAACATGTTAAAAACATATCATAACAGGATATTACATTTCGATTTCTCTATAAGCCATTATTTTGGTGTGATAGCTGGAACTAAATGACAAGACAAGTAAACGTTGAAGTAGATTGACATGGAACACAAAACTATGAAAATAATATCCATGCACACGGAACAGATTTGAAGATGATCAATCTAATGTCAACTGTCAAATATGCGTCCCAATATTCCAAGAAAGACCAGACATGATTTCCAAATTCCCAAATTTAAGTCGTCGTTATTGAATATTAGTTTAAGGAGAGATCAATGAGAACTATCCTGGCCACAAACAAACAATTGAAAAGAGCATGATAGTGACCATAGACAATAAATCTAAATTTTTCTCAATAAAAAGCCCTACTCACTACGGCTCAATTGGGAGATGGAAGTGCGTTAAAAGTTTAATGAGAACTTGACCCAACTTCACAACTCCACAGTTAGAGTACAAGAAAGTTTGAGAGTTGATAGTCAAAGTAACAATAAAATAAACAATGACTTATGCTCTCAGTATGGGGAAGTTGAAAGAGAGGCTAGCAAATTGCAAAGAGATGAAAGTAAAATCATCATAGAGAATGAACATTGAAATCATTAACATGATTAAATTGAAAAGTAAAATGTGAATTGAGGTAAAATGACTAGAAAATTTAATTCAATTTCATATTAGGCGTCTATGAAGGAATATAGGATCTATTCAGATTGAATGTTGAGACGTGTAAGATTTGTGAATTTCTATTTGGACTTATGATTGTTGAATCTCAAGGGATGACCGAAGACAGTTACTTTATTACTGTTTACATGTTCATTTTATACGAACTTTCAAAGGTCTACAGGTTCTACTAATGTAGGCTGCATCACAATCTCCACAATTTATCTTATATATGCCACTTTTGGAAAGTTGGTCAATTTTGTCCTTTGTATTGACCAAAAATCTACTCAAGCTATTATTGGTTTTGAAAGAAATTTTAATATTGTCAACGTTACTTTTACTGCAACTAGCTACTTTGTTAGGAATGTTGTCGTTTGGAAAAGGAATTGAAACAAATTTTTCGATGGTATTTAATTTTGGATAGTTGCCAATCATGATAATCGAAGATGTCAGATATGTTGTAACGATAATATGGATTCCTATTGGTAAGTCACCTGTTCCATTGTTTTTTTTTACTAAACTTTAGGCCCGAAAATCAATTCATTCTCCTTCTGGGTTAGTAGAAGGTTAAGGGAAGTATCACAAATGAAAAACCCACCAATCAATCGATGTTCGAGTGTGAAAGTTAATTTAGCTGCTCAAACTAATTTTGTTGAATTTTCTAAGGGTACCGAACTGGATATTCTCCTTAGATATCAAGAGAGTTCAATGACTCCATCTAGAGGAATTGTCACAAAACGGCTTTGAAAATTCTGAAATCGGTGAGGATTGGGCCTTCTCAAAATTGAACCAGCGCAAGAGTTGCTAGAAGATGATCCTGATCGATAAGTGGACTTTTGTGAGACCATGATGAACCTAATTATTGGCGGACAAATTCTTTCGGATGACGCCATTTCTACTTTACGTGAGGAGGTTTGTACTGTTCTTCAATTCCTAATACAAACAGGTTTTTTTCAGGTGAATCGACAAAACTGTCGCTATTATGCTGAAAACAATTCACGTTGGATTCTACAGCATACTCAACACCAAACCGGGAATAGATGTCTCCAGTCAAAATACTTTGGTGCTGGAGTTAATTGAAAAATTTACCACGGAAAGCCATAACATCAATCGAATAATTCAGTTACCAGCAGGATGACGCACCACCCCACAACGCGGCTACTTTACGAAAATATCTCAATGCCTTTTTCTGTAATGGATGGATTGGACGGAGGGAAAATTTAATGCCAGCCTGACCTAACCCTCTTAGGTTCCAAATATGTTAGGTTACTTGAAAAGCAAAGTGTATGATAAAGAAACTGGTGTTTCGCTAACAGATTAATAGCCAATGACAAAAATGAACATCATGATGCAATACTCCTGGGAAAAGTAATAGATATCAATTATGCAAAATCAATAAGGTCAGAATTAACAAAATTCTCAGTTTTATTCTTGGATTCTATCTATCTATCATTGAATAATTACATTCACCATATTGGAAAAAAGGTAAACAGTGGATTTTACGCCATCCTACAAATGAAAAATATATTTGATAAGCATCAGTCAATCAACATATATTATGCCCTCAATATCTCCATATTACCTATAACATAGTAATTTGCGGCAATGCAGTTTCATCACAAAATTGCTGGAATCACAAAGAGAGTATACGTTCAATAAACCATTGAAAACTTTCAATTCAAATCATTCAAGTACAGGGTTTTGGCCAATCAAAACATCATTATATGGGAATATTCTACCTAGAAAACTGCCAGGGAATAATTTGATTATTTTGTTCGTATTATCTGACAAAAGTGGGAAATGAATCAAATCCGGTTCAGTACAGGAAACCAATATGTAGTAATAGATTTTAAATTATAATTCGTATTACCACAAAAAATTTTAATAAATTTATTGATATCTAAGAAAAATAGAATCTTAAAATCACTGTTTCAGTTCACAACAAGTATCTTCAATCAACACAAAAAGGGTTTATCAAAAAATTCATTTCCCAAACCTTTTATTAAATTCTTTTCAATGAAACTAATTCATTG